>PVKS010044233.1:0-14434 GCA_004027875.1 Aplodontia rufa
AAAAAAAAAAAAGAAAAGAAAGAGGGCTGGAGCAGTGGCTCAGTGGTTACAGCGCTTGCCTGGCATGATTGAGCGCTTGCCTGGCATGCTTGAGTTCAAACCCCAGCACCACGTACACAACAAAATGTCTGAGGAATGAAGGTCTCGGAGCAATGAAGGCCACATGAAAAATGAAATTAAAAAAATTGATTCTCTCTTTCTCTTTCTCTCTCTCTCTCTCTCTCTCCACACACCCACACATCCACACACACACACACACACGTATATGACTCACCTTTGAAACCAAGTCTTGAAAATTCATTGTAAATATCTAGGGAACATGCTGACCTTGGGCTTAGTTCAGGTGGGAATTGATAGCACAGAGATCCCATCTGAAAGTTGGGACAAGGAAGCAGCCCCCAGATATCCAAGGATCATGCCCAGCATGCCAGATAATGGGTAGGACAACAACAGCAACTTGAATCCCCACCTATTAATATGGTTGAAATTTCGAATATATTTTTCTGCTCTGGTATGACTAGCTCAATAACTTGGCAAGGTTATCTAAGGAAAAAAGCAAATGAAGGAAATAGAGAAGAGTGTCGGAGATTCAACAGTAACACAGGTTTATTCCAGAGGACAAACCTGAAGAGGGGGACCTAGTAGATTCTGGAACCCGTCCTCCATTTACAGACTGAGGGTAGATATAGAGGGGGTAAGGAAAAAGAGTATTAGGGCATCTCTAGGCCCTAGACAGTTGTCAGGGAAGGCTCCTTTCTTATAATAATGGAGTGTTTAGTGTTTCTTTGCATGATGATGGAGTATTGTAGGTGAGCCCAGGGTTGATGGATTAGGTGGGTCAGGGGTTTAAGCTTAGGTGGTTCTTATTCTAAGATGCAGGATAAGATTTAAAATGGCATTGCCTAGGTCAAGTTCTCACTAACAGGCTGAGCTTGCAGACACCTAGCATTAGTGACTCTAGCTGGGCAGGCCTGACATCAGGTGTCTTTTTTTTTATTTGTACAATAATAGATGAGGAGAACTATAACTCACAAGCTACAGGGTCAAGTTTAACCAGTATGTGTAGTAACATCTGAACACAAACAATAGGATTCTCAGTCAAAGATCCAGACAGATACAGACTCATTCAGATCTACATTCTAGAGCCAATGTCCAATTGTTCAAGAGAGTGCTTCTCCCTACCTTCTCTTAATTTACTTAGAAAACTAATAGTTATGCATAGCATGTATTCATGGCTTCAAATAAAGGGCCGTTGAATAAATCTGATGATGAGTTTTGAGCAGGTCTTCTGCCTATGTTCTCTTTCTCTTTCTGCAACTGACTAATGCTAGATTCCAAAGGTCACTTGTCTTTAGCAATTACTATGAAGTACTACATCCTACCTGCAGCCTTTAAAACATTCTACCCTAAAGAGGATTCATTCTATTTTCTTGGAAATAAATGTGAACTGTCAATTGAATACTGCTAATAAACGTTTATAATTGATGTTTTAGGAGAGAGAATTTTTTCCCCTTAGGCATGCTGCCTTTTATCTTGGTCAGTGTCCTTGTTGCTTATGAAAAAAAAAACTTGTGCATCCATGAAGCATAGGATGAGAGTTAAAGGACAATACTTCACTTTTCCTTTTGTCAAACAGGATAAAGACACCATTAGTACTGAAGGGTTTTTCTTTTCTCACGATTTAAGGCCAGTAAATTTTAATAGCCAAATCAAACACAGATTCAGTTGTCAGTTTCACTTTAATGGGATGAAGATATCTACCCTAATCAACTGCCTAGGGCTGAATCATGTGTTTGGAAGCTTGAATTTTGCTCCTCCCATTCCCTACTTCAGCACTCTGTCATTACAATTGTAAAATGGGGATTACAACATCTACCACAGAGGGACTGTGAAGATTAAAGTAAATAGGATATTACATCATGGTTGTTGGGGGGAGAAAATAATTACCATCTGATTTCAAAGCCAACTGAGCAATAAGACATAGGTTTGGGCTGGAGCGGTGGCTCAGCAGTTTCGGCGCTTGCCTGGCAAACACGAGGACCCGGGTTTGAACCCCAGCACCACGTACACAACTAAGTGTTGGAGCAATGAAGGCCATGTGAAAAACTAAATAAAGTTGTTTCTCTCTTTCTCTATCTCTCTCACTGTCCTTCTCTCTCTTAAAAAAAAAGGCATAGGTTTAACACAATTGAAGATGAAAATATTAGCTTCACTACCAAAGCTGAAATGAAGGTTATAACTTTGATGTGCAGTCATATGGTTTTGGTAGTTCTCTCCTCTCCATTGCTGATCTTTGAGATGGCTCACCTAAAGGGGTTTGGATCTACAGAGTAGGCAAATTTACCCAGAATTTCCTCTTACTTCTACAATTGCAAAATGTGGACCAATGCATTGATTAAGATGATTCACTCCTCCTGCCATAGGTAGGATCACTAGATTTAAGATATAAAAATATAGAATACATGGTTAAATTTGAATTTTAGATAAACAATGAATAATTTTTAGTATAAGTATGTTCCACGTAGTTTTTAGGGTGCATTTTTTAAATTATTTTTATTAAGGAGTTCTGTTATTGTACAATCATAAATGCATGTAAAGTAACAATATGATATGCGTTTGTCTCTCAATCAGAATTATCCCCACTTTGCCCACACCCTGGTTTCTTGATTCTTCTATATTTTGCCCCTACAATGGATATAAATGTTTAGACTGTGAACTTTCTGGAATTAAATGAATAAATAAGTATTATTTGGATTCTCAGGGGGGTAAAATGTATGCTATATTGTTGATTGTCTCCCTAGATCCCTCGCTATCCTCCCTCACTTTCCCCTCCACCTCCCACCCCAATTTATCTATGGTTCCCCTAGATTATGAATTGCTATGCCTTTTCTGGGTCTAACACATGAGTTTGACAGTACACTTTTATAACCAGCATTATCCATTGTTTATCTGAAACTTGAATTTAATGGAGCGTTTGGTATTTTATCTGGCAACCCTATCCATGGGAAGAAAGTGAATAATGGTGGGAGGAATATTATAGAGGGTTACTATAGTAGAGGGAATGATACTCATAAGGCCATAGGGAAAGGAGGGCTCACTTCATAACCAGAGAATATGGGAACACAGTGCCTAGCACAAAGTGTGCTAAATGCTTGTTTATTGCTTTCTCTCATACCTAAAAGAACCCTCATGGTAAACTTGTTTATACCAAGATGTTAGTTTCTTACTATGATGCTCTTCTAGAAGCATTTTTACTTTAAATGAGGTCCAGGAGGAGATCAATGCTTAACCCACAGAAATTCTTCTTTAATGATAGATTTTCAACTTTGACTGAGCATCATTAATGCCTTAGGGAGCTTGTTAGAAATAAAAATACCCAGCATCCCCCTCCCCAAGTTTGATTCTGGGGTAATATCTAGTCATTTGTATGTTTAACAAGCTTCCCCAGGGATCCTGACGTATAGCAAAGATTTAGGCACATCATTCTAACATATGTGTGTAGTTCCAGGGAGCAGGCTCAACATATCCACGTACAGATGTGCCTCTACCTGAGGAACTGTTATGCCGGTACCTGGACCATTGGTGTAGAGCCATTGTTCAAGACCACAGTCAGAGAGAAACACACCTTCCTTCCAATCTCAGCAGCCATAGGTACCAACAGTAAAATTATAAGTGATGAAGTACCTGTGTATAGGTCCTTTTAATCAGGGGTTCCTTTCAGTACTCTTCAACCACATTAGACATTATATGTGACTGGCATTGAGATCGGATCTGGTCAGTGATGCCATTTTTTATTTTTTTCTGATTGCAGATTATAGTCCAATGTGAAAAGGCTATTAGAGAGGTAAGTTAAAGAACAGGGTTAGGAAGCAGTAGGAGGGATGTGTGGAGAAAGGCTATACACAGAAATTGAGTTACCCTTCAGTCCTTGAAGGATGTATAGAAATGCACCAAGAAGAAAAGCAAAAAAATAGATGTATAAAAGCCAGCAGACAGAGACTATTAGAGCCAAAGAAGGACCAAGACAGTTATAGATTCTAAAACTAAGAGAGTTTCAGAATGGGACAGCAGGAATAGATCTAAGGCAGCGGGTGGAAGTAAAGCAGAAAAAAAGAAAAGAGAGAGAGATACAAACAGATACACGTACACGCAGTTACATTGACAAAGAAAGATCTTGGCAGCTCTGGAGGCTGACCCAGGAGGATTTTAAGTTCAAAGCCAGCCGCAGAAACTTAGTGAGGCCCTAAGTAGCTTAGTATGACCCTGTCTCAAAAAAATAAATTAACTAAAATGGGCTGGGCATGTGGCTCAGTGGTTAAGCACCCCTGGGTTCAATTCCTGCTACCAAAAAAAAAAAAAAAAAAAAAAAAAAAAAAAAAAAAAAAAGAAAGAAAAAAAAGAGGCCAGGGAAGGGGACAAAACTTCAGATTTAAAAAAAAGTTTCAATAACCCTTAATGAAAGAATCTCACTGTTGTTTAAGTGTGGAATCATGGTGAAGCAAAACACCCAATATACATTTACTGTGTCAGAAAACTAGTTCATGGCTGTGGGGAATCTGAATGGGTAGGAAATGAACACCGCATTTGCTCATTCTTGATGGCATTTGCTACTTACAAACGGCTGTTTTCAGGAGAATATTGATTATAATTCTAAAAGTAGGCAGATACATCATTAATATATTTAATAATTAAGGGTAGCATCATAATACAGTACTGAGAAGTTAAAGCAGCCTTTTTCCTAAACTTGATCTTAAAGTAGATCTTAAAGCAGCTATTTGAGATTCAAATAGCTGCCACTGCAATTCTGAAGGACTATAACAAGACCCCCACCTCATTTTTTTGTTATCTGAATTCATTTTCCTGTTGTTATGAAACTTTTGGAAAGCCCTTTGCAGTTGATGAGCCCAGCCGTTAAGTGTAGGTGATTTGGCTTCTGCTCTGGGCAATGTTGTTGAGCACACCAGCTTCCTGGAAGAAACGCAGGCGAGAGAGATCAATTTTGCTTCATGGTGCTTAATATCACCTCAAGGTCTTTTCCCTTCTGTTTCTCTTTCCTCTTCCTTTTGAATCATACATTCAAATAACCACATGTGTGAACATTCAAAGGAACACAGCTCAGCATGTCTTTGTAAAGGTACAGAAGACAATATGGCATTACACATGCTCAATATGCTGTTTTGAATTCTCTAGAACTTTGTTGCTCCAAATTCAAAAATCTTCAGATAAAGGAAAAGTATGTTGCTCAGTCAGAAATGCGTGGGTGCCAAGTTTGATTTCTCCTCTGTATCGCTACCATTTTCAGCATATATTTTGCAAGCTGAAGTTCCCTCCGTTTCTTTTTGTCTTTTCTATTTGTAGTTCAGAAAGTAAGTAGCAGGTGAGGAATCAGTATACCTGGGGAAAGGTGCTGGGTGCTTTTTCTTTGAAAAGCTTGTATTAGCTGTAGACATAAACCTCAGATGGGAATGGTGTTGGGGATAGCTGGCATATACACGATATATCAATGGACAAAGGAGAATAAGTAGGCAAGGAAGATTTAACCATCGTCCTCCCTTCCCTAACTAACTAAGGGGAAGTGGTCCTTCTTTATGTGCATAAGAAATGGAATTAATAATGCTCTAAGGGACTGGGCATGTGGCTCAGTGCTAGAGTGCTTGTCTAGCACATGTGAGGCACTGGGTTTGAGTCTCAGCACCACATTTTAAAAAAAAATATATATAATATACATATTATGTATATATATATAGTCTTCATCTACAGCTAAAAAAATAAAAATAAAAACAAGAATACCCTATGCAGAATCCTAACTACAGAGACTCCTACTGTTCCCTTATCACACATTTTTCATCCCAGACGAATGAAAGCAGTTTTAAAAATTAGCAACCCTGGGGTTGGGGATTTAGCTCAGTGGCAGAGCACTTGCCTAGCATGCACATGAGTTAAGTCCTCAGCCCTGAAAAGAAAAGAAAAGAAAAGAAAAGAAATTAGCAACCCTTTTCCAAAAGCTCCGAGTGCTTACAGTTTGTACTGCCATTATATCAGCATTTGCAGTTCGTGTTTTTGACCACTATTGAGCTCAGAATTGCTTTCTCTGCCACTGCTATAGCTGGTGTCCTCACCCTGGCAAAGAGATACTCCCCCCTGCCCTTATTCCCTGACTCATTATCTACTTCTTTTACTGTCCTGCTGTTCTTGATGCTAGAGGAAAGACTTTCTACCACATGGTTACAGTATTTTCAAATGTCCTTCAGTAGCTTGAATTATCAATTATTACAGTTACTTTTGTATTCTCAATCCAAAGTATACTTACTCCTTCAGGTTGATAGTTTTTCTAAGTATTAGCATGATTTTCTCTGGAGAGGAACATGAAACATTTGAATTACTTTTAACATTTCTAATTGACTATTGACCACTCTTGCAAGATAAATATATAAGTAGTTCTTCCCTATCTTTTTTTCCATAACACTTCCGTCATTAATAAATCAACCATTCTCCAAATGTTTATTGAGCACTGAGGATAAAGTAATAAATGAGACATACAAGGTTCCTACCCTAACAGAGTTTACCATTTGGCAGAAGAACAAACAAGTAATTATATAAAACTGTAGTAAGTTTTCGGCGCAGGAAAGCAGATTTACAGTTGAGCCCAACAGCCTCTCTGAGGAAGTGACATTTAAGATGAAACATGAAGGCATTTGCTAGGAGGGAAAGAAGTGGAGTACGAGTGGAGATTGTTCCCAGAAGATGACAGGTATGAAAGCCTAGGAGAAAGAGGGAACTCAGCAATTTTGCAGAACTGAAAAACTTAGGCAGCCGGAATGAAGGATATAAAGGGAAGCGTATTGAGAGAGACAGCGAGTTGGAAATAAAAATGGAGGTGATGGAGAACCTTGTAATCCAGTGTAAAAACCTCAGACTTAGCCATGAGGTAACACACAGCCATATGTAGGATGAAAACAAGGGAGTGACGATCAGGGCTGTATTTGGAAAAGTCCACTCTGACTTTGATGTAGTAGCAACAACCAGAAAAGCACAAGGTAGGAGGGATGAGAAGAAATAGTGAAGAGGTTGCTGTAGTGGCAAGCCAGGCTGTGAGTACAACAGCCTGAGCTAGGGTAGTAGCGTGAGGATGGAGCAACTGGATAGATTTGAGAGGTAGAATTGTAATCAATTTAGATGTGGGAGGGCAGGAAAATGAAAGACTCAAGATGGCATCCAGGATGGTTTGGATAACTTATTGGAGAGACAGTGGCAATGTCATTTACTAAGGCAGGAAATACAAGACAAGAGGTTACAGGAGGAGGATGTCCTCGATATTACAGTTTGAGGTATCATTAGGACATCCAACTGGAAATGCCAAATAGAGGAGACTGAAGCACAAAAAGAAGTCAGAGATGAAGCTCTATTTTTGAGGGTCTGTGAGTATACAAGCTAGCCTAGGAGGAGCATACAATGGAAAAATACCTATATCCTAGGATATGACTTTTTGAAACACCTGCTTCAAGGACCAGATCAAGGCACAGATCTTGCAAAATGTCTAGTGGTCAGATATGTGGAACTAAGACTAGTAGAGGGCAATGTAACAGAAACCAACAGAAGAGAGAATTTGACGGGGCTGGAGCGGTGGCTCAGTGGTTTCGGCGCTTGCCAGGCAAGCACGAGGACCCGAGTTCAAACCCCAGCACCACGTACACAACTAAGTGTTGGAGCAACTAAGGCCACGTGAAAAACTAAATAAAGTTGTTTCTCTCTTTCTCTGTCTCTCTCACCGTCCCTCTCTCTTTAACAAAAAAAAAAAAAAAAAAAAAAAAGAAGAGAGAATTTGAGGGAGGAGGGTCAAATATTAAGAGCCAGTGAGGGCTGGAGCGGTGGCTCAGCAGTTACAGCGCTTGCCTGGCATGCGAGTGTACCTGGGTTCAAACCCCAGCACCATGTACACAACTGTCAGAGAAATGAAAACCATGTGGAAACTCAATAAAAATTGGTTCTCTTTCTCTCTCTCTCTCTCTCTCACTCACACTCTCCTGCTCTCTTAAAAAAGAAGCCAATGAGAGGCCTGGAGAGGTGGCTCGGGGGTAGAGTACACTTGCCTGGCATGCACAAAGATCTGGGTTTGATCCCCAGCACCACATAAACAACTAAGTGGCAGAAAAACAACAAAGACGAGATGAAAAAAAAAAGTAATTCTCTCTGTCTCAAAAAAAGAAAGAAAGAAAGAAAAAGAAAAAAAAAGAGCTGCTGAGAGTTCAAACAAGATAGAACAGGTTGAAAAGAAATGCTTAAGATTTTATTATATTCAGGCTACCGGCTTTCATGTTTAAGAGAGTTTCTTTTCTTTTCTTTTTTTAAGAGAGGGACAGTGAAAGAGAGAGAAAGAGAGAAACAATTTTATTTAGTTTTCATGTGGCTTTCCTCACAATGACTCTTCATTGATGTATGTGGTGCTGGGGTTCAAACTTATGTCCTTGCGCATGCCAGACAAGCATTGGAACCCCTGAGCCACCGCTCCAGCCTATGTTTAAGACATTTTCAATGGAGTTGTGGTGAGGTGGGGCTGAGGGTCATAAGAACTGGAAAGAAAACCAGAATGCAGGGCTTGAGGAGTTACTGGGCGGCAGGCAAATAAAGACAGGGAATGCAGAGTAGACCATCCTTTTGAGGAATTTGGCCGAGAAGCAAGGAGACAAATCAAATGGCATCAAGAGTGTTGAGCAGACTGCAGGGAAAGGTTTTGTTGTTGATGCTGCCGAGTGGCTTTGCAGTACAAGTGAATATTTTGATTTCTACTCATTGACTATGACATGAAATTTATGTTGTCTGCAAATTCCTTCTCCTGAGGGAGTGAATTGTAGGGTAATACAGGAAGAAAAGAGACTTCAACATGTTTTAAAATACAAGTCTCTGTCCCTCATTTCCCAGAAACAAGTCAGTCCTGAAATGCCTTCCACATCTCTCTCATGGGATCATGGAACCTGTTTGCAAAGAACACTTTTGATGATATTCTGGCCACCTCGGAGCCCCTGTGGTGAGTAAATAGATGAGATCCATCTCCAACCCCCAACAGGATTCTGCCTGTATTATTCTTTTAGAGATATTCCCAGCAATTCTCTTTCTCCTTCTGGCAGGAGAAACCATAAAAAAAGCATTGTTCTCATGGCTACTCGTTCAAGTTTTCTATGAAGATGAAAACACATGTCTGCTGTTATTCCTGTGTGACCTCAGGTTTTATGCCTTCAAGAGAAGAAATTCACAGTCAACATACATTACAGGTCATAGTCCAGGATTAAAAATCAAAGTATCTATTTCCATCTCGGAGCCCTGTAGAGGTTAACTTTCCCTGTCAAAACCCCAATTAGAAAACTATTTTTGAGTTAGGAAAATGCAAACGTGTTTCTCATCAGCATATTATCTCTCTTTTGATCTCTCTGTCAATTTTAAGACATTTTTCTTCATCTAGCTCCTAACTAGGCATAGCAATTAGCCCTCAATAAGGATTTGAAATGTGCTAAATTTCAGATTTTCAGAGATTTAGAGTTTAATTCTAATAATCAAGTAAAAAATCTCTTTCTTAGTGTTAACATTTTATATAGTCAAATTGCTGACCCACATTTATATCATATATATATATATATATATATATATATCACAATTTTTTCCCATTTCACTCCCAGCACAGATAGCTTACTTCCTAAAGTATTCCTTATTGCCCTTCTTTGTTTGTTGGGAAATGGAATTACATCTTTCTTCCTGGCTTTTTCAAAGGCTCTAAGCCCCTCATGATAGAGAAGGGGCGAGGAGAACCATTAACAGTTCTCAAGGACAGGAATTGCTTTGTTTGGCAGACTCAAAATGAATTTTGCACTATCTCAGTGTTTCCTATCCACCAAAATGGCCGTGCACATACACTCCAACTCCACTTTCCAAACTCTTAGGGCTAGATTAGAGCACAGACAGAAAGAAGCGATGGCTACCCAGTGTACTGAAAAGGCAGGCTATTGAATGAGTCAGGATTAGCTACAAATGCCTCCTGCCTGCCTCTCTCCCAGATCTGGGCATTGCATTGCGGCACCCAGACACACTTGACAGGCCCTGCAGACTTGCGCCTGAGCACTGGCACTTTTCCTTGGAACAGCCTTGCCTCTCCACAAGATACCCGCTTTTGAGCTACCTTTCCCATCATGTGATTAACAGGATGCCTCCATATGATCTATCACAGATGCTGACACATTCACTTCCAAGTATGAATTGGGCATCGTGCAGTGCACAAAGCAGAACCGTGGTGAAGAGACCCCATCTGCGGCTCATGAGGCATGGTTGATGTTGGCTCTAGTAGTAAAAACCACTTTCCTGGATGGGTAGTAAATTGCCACCACAGGAGATGATAATATTTGTGAGCCTTACTAACAAGCTTGAATTCTAACATAAGGCAGTTCATTGTTATGCTGCAGAATGTGAAATCTTAATGCTTTTGCTATTCAGACTCATCTTATTTCACAACATGATTTACTGTGACTCTAAGGAAGCAGCAGAAGGGGAAAAAATAGGGGAGGTAGGAGGAAAAACAGTTGGGAGTGAAAACACTGATGGGCTCAGGTTTGTGAGCAAATTTCTATGCCACTGATAATGTAATATTTTGCTTTGATTAACATTCAATCTCGTCGAATATGTGAGGTGTTCTAATGACTGTTTCTTCAGCCCAGTTGCCAATTTCTTTTTTCTGGATTCTACTTTCAAAACAGGCATTGTGCTCTGTGTTAACCTGGGGAGAAAAGGAGAAAACCACCACACAAGAGGCATGCTTCTGTCCAAAGACAAGCTAAAAATGTTTGCCTTTCCAGATTTGTTTTCTCCTGTCAGGAATTTCCAAACAGATGGTAGAGGAATTGGTATTTGACCAAACAATACAAACTGATTATCATAGAATTCTATTAATGATACCTATCCTTCTTGACACTCACTGACAAACATAAATTTTTGGTATTGGTATCAGGTGTTTTCTTAAGGGAGCATAAGTTCAAAGAGCTAATTAGGCCAATGCTTCCAGAAAATACTGATTCACTTTAGGAGGACACTATTTTAAATAAAGTTCTACATAGGTAGTGATAGTCCACCCTGTACCAGGGGTTGGCATAACTGTTGATAACATCGACTTGGAATTAAAAACTGTCCTTAAAGTTATTTTGTGGTCATTATACTGAGATCATTTTTACCTATAAAGTCCTAGGTTCCTGGATTCTTGGGATGACTGAATAAACGGGGAAAAATTGAAGGTGTTAAAATAGGAACATGTGTTGAGAGTTACTGTCTTCCTTAATAGAGGTTGTCAGAATTTTGGATTTAACTTGTTGCCCCTAGTGGTTGGGGCCCTCCACATAAATTTCAAGCACCCATTTTCTTGTGGATATACAAATGAGCTCAGGAACATTATTATCAATGACAACAATAAGTTTCTGGTAGGGTAGGTATCACTTCCAGAAACTTCCATGATACGATCATGAGAAGAATCTTGGTTAACTTGGAACACAAAGAGAAAATTTTTGACACAATTGTTTTCCACATTTTGGACAAAATAAGAGGCAAGGTGTGCTGAGCGTTGCCTCTATAGGGTTTTTAGAATTGAAGCTTGACTTGGTTTGTAAAATAATGTTCATCTGTACATGAGAAGGCAGGAAGAAGGCAATCCGAGACCTGTTTTTTTGAGAGTGGCAAAAGCAGATAAAATCACGTCTTTCCCAACTACCTCACTGTGAATAGAAGCAGCTTTGAATGTATCAGCCGTAGCATCTGGATGCTTATGAAAGATTAACTAGAAAATTGCCCTTCCTACTTTTGTGTCTCTAGATGTGACAGAGAAAACTCACTCATGCCTTATATGTCACTTCAGACAGGTGATGGACACTTTGCCAATGTCAAATCATTTCAGTATCTCTTTACTTGTGCAAACTGGATCATGAAGGCATTTCAGAGGGTGGGAAAGACCGGCCTCTAATATTTGCATGGGCCATTCTGTGGCTCACTGAACAACCTACACTGTATATGCACATTAAGATGTGATTGTTCAGGAAGCACTGAGCTACAATCTGATTTCCATAGATAATCAGAAATGGGTAAATGCTTTCTATTGACTAGTAAGTGTTCATTATGTGCTTTATCAGAGTTATAATACTGTGTAATACAATTTAAAATGAAATGTAGTGTGTGCACAATGAGGAAGGAAATACCAAAAACAGATGTTGCCCTGAATATTTGGTGCAAACATTATATACAGGTTATTTCTACAATGAAGTTTTGCATTTAAAAACAAGAATATTAGCAAGTGTTTCTTTTTAATGTTGGGGAATCTTAGAACAATTAATATTGTACTACATTCCAATAGGATTTTTATAATGGGTGGCCTTTATACCACCTCACCTTGTAGCTTCCTTTTGAATAAAAGTATCAAAGCTGGTGTGTTATTTGTCCCTGCTGAATGTAGTAGAAAGAGAACCTGTAATACAAATGTTAATAACTCAACAGGAATCCCATCTGTTACAAATGCCCTTTGTTTCTTGTCCACTTCTTAGAACTGTGCCAGGGACCCATCAACTTCTTGTAAGTAGCAGAGCACTTTGCCATGATTACAGTGGTTTAACAGCGATGAAGTAGAGGGTACCTTTTTGTGTTTATTCCACTCCTCCTGGGCCTGAACAAAAGCATCTGGCTGTGCTAGTGAACAGAGAAAGCCATTTACAGAGAGGGAGGAGACTGCGGGAGTTAACAGTGATCAGGAAGACAATGGCATCAAGGGACCTCCGCTGCTGCCAGCAGATTCACCTGCAGTATTGGCAATCTCAGGTCTGCTGTGGGTTTTTCACAGTGAGTAATGCCATCGCAGCAAAATAGAGGAAGTAGATGTGACTGTAGCTGGAATTGTAGCACTGAACTATAAACAGCCAGGATGTGCAAAATGCTTAGGATTTTGCCTCGGGTTTGTTATCTATCATAACCATTTTCAGGAGATTCACCAGTGAGATCAAACCTTTCTTTGTGGGCAGCTAGGATAGGTCTTATCAGCCTTAATTCCTTCAGTAATCCCAGGGAGGATGTCTGGCTAACACTCTGGAGGACCTTACAGCCAGCTATGAAGAATCCAGCAGAGGAGAGAGACGACTTTGCTCACAGCAGTGCCACTTGTCTGTAATGAGATGCTGGACACATGGCTAAGAGCAGGAATTGTTGCTACCACCCAGACCTGGATTCATATCTTCACTTGGTCACTTCCTCTTGGGCAAGCTGCTTAATCTTTGTATCACTTTATTCACATAATTAATGTAAATCAGAATAAATCCTTATGAGACTGTTAAGATTAAATTTAAAAATTGTGAAAATCATTTTGCATAGTGACCAACACATACTAAATGCTCAGTAAATGGTAGTTGTTATTACAAGTGGAAAAGTATGTATCCCCTCTAACAACTGGGATTAATAGCATTACTCTAACTCAATGTCATGCTCTAGGAAACAATAAGTTCTTTCTCGAGGGGAACACAAATTCCAACATGCTGACCTATCTTTCTTTTGCTGGGAATCTGAAACCACATGAAATCATGTAGTTTTTACGGATTCCGAAACACTGGTCCACTATTTCCAAAACACCTGGGAAGCTTTCCAAAACTACATATTCCTGAGAACCTCTCCCGGAGACTAACGCAAAGTCAGACCAATGCGACTCCATTTGTAATGAGTTCCACTAAGTGATTCTTTTTTTTTTTTTTTTTGGTACCGAAAGTTTAACCCAGACACACTTAACCACTGAGCAACATCCCCAACAATTTTTATTTTTTCATTTTGAGACTGGGCCTCGCTAAGTTGCTTGGGGCCTCACTAATTTACTAAGCCTGGTCTCAAACTTGCAATCCTCCTGTCTCAGCCTACCGAGTCACTGGGATTTCAGGTATGTGCCACCATGCCTGGTTCCACTAAGTGATTCTGACACACACCCTGGATTGAGAACCATTGCTTTGATAGTGTTCTTTCTTCCCCGAATTTCCAATGATGTATTGTAAGGACAACAGGCTATGGTATTAAAGTTGATTTGAACCCAGAATTGGGCAATGGTAAAGATGTCAGATAATGAATGGGCAGCTAGCAAAATTTAGGTAAGGTTGAAGATGGAAGATAGAAAGCTAGATGATGAGTGTCCAGGTAAGCAGGAATACTCTGAGCCATTCAATTCAAGGTGCCAGGGATGCTGGAGAGTTGGCAGAGCAAGATCAAACAGACTAGCCAAAGAGCTACTGTAAACTGAGGCTCATGAGATAAATTATGCACATACTTTTTCAGAACATAAAGCCCTTATAGGCTTCCATTTTTGGATTCTTTTATTCAGCCAACCTAGTCTTAAAAGGTTATTGCATCTTTATTAATGGTAGTCTTATGCAGGTCTTAAAAGAGA
>PVKS010044234.1:0-14426 GCA_004027875.1 Aplodontia rufa
GGTGTTTCTCTCTTATAAAGATGAATAGTAGAAGAATATATCATGTTGGGGTCATAAACATGGATTGAAATATTTCTACTTTAAAATTGCTTTGTGAGCTTGGGAAAAAACATAATCATTTCCCATAAATTTCACTTTGCATCTTGAAGACATCTCACTGTTTGCAGGACCCTTCTGAGTCTCTGGCGACCCTGGACAGCAGCTTCAGTGGCTGCCATTCCCTGCGTGGGGACAGTGGCACGTCACAATTGTGCATGGCAAGGGGATGTCTGCCCGTGTGCCTTATGTGTCTAATGACATTTCCTTTGCATGTTTTCCTGCCAGGCTGGCCACCATGTGAAAGCAGAAGGAACCTTATTGAGTGGCTTTGGAAGCTCAGGATTATGTGAGCATTTTCATGAAATTCCACAACAACCCTGTGGGATCGGGGGCATCAGTAGCACTTCCTGTGGCTACCAGTGGCCAGTGTCAGAGCCCCAGGTCCCACCTGTGGCCAGGCCCTCCTCCAGTGTCCCCTGTGGGTCAGCTCTGAGGTCCCCTCATTGAGCACGCCGGGCTCCCCTCACCACGTCTTCTCAGTTGATTTCACCTTCATCCCCACCGCTTCTATCCCGTGGCTCTTTGGTCAGATTTCTTTCTTTTTCTTTGTATTGCTTTTAATCTAACTGCATCAGGACATTTCCTTTTTAGTACTGACTTCCAGACTATTTGGAGTCATTGCTGTGCAAGTTGTTTTATTTTAGTCCCTTAAATGCACCTTAGAGAATTTCTCAGATTCTCTATGAAATCTCCCTGCAGACCCTTTGAGAGGTCCTGTAAGTCACCCACGATCTCTCTAGCCAGGCAGAATCCTTCTTGACATACCGAACACAGTTTTGTATTCACTTTTGACTTCACATCATTCGATGAGCGATTTCGATGACCACGTGAAGGAGTGTGCTGTGACTTCCCAGCCATCTCCACTTTTTAAGTGACCTAGGTTGTTCCCAATTTCTGTTTCTCCGAAGCTTTTCAAGCAGAGCCGAAATAAACAGCCTCAAGGTTCAGTCTTAGCTGGTGGCACTGAGGGAGTCCCATTGATAGATTCCTAGAAACACTTGACAGAGGTTGTATGTGCTCTCAGTGACGGGCACGTGACCTAATCTCTTTTTAAAACATATATTCTCCAGTTTATGAACTTTGTCTCCAGCATCAGCCCTGCAGGGATGGGTGGGCCATGTGCACTGTCCACTGTCCTAGACAAGAGGGTAGAATTCAAACCAGGGTGGCCAGGACAAGGCTCAGCTCTGGCCCTGGGACCTCAAGTTGGTGAGTGGGAGCCTCAGCACCTCCTTCTCAGGACAGAAACTTCTAGCAATCATGCACACTGCTGGGCAGATGGAGAATGATGTCAGGCTGCGGTTGGCATGCCCAGACCTGGTGAACTCCTCACAGAGTGGGCTCTTAACAGGGGTCTAGACTCCCTGAGAATGTGATGCATTCAGAGGTTTCATGACCCCATGGTGTTAGAGGATGAAGATGGCAGTCCCTACACACAGTGGTTAGACGGTGGGACACAGCAGTGCTCAGGGTAAAGCCAGGCACACAGGGCAGGCCTTGGCGGGGCCTCCAGAGCAGGCTGAAGGTGGAGCCTGGGGTCTCTGCTCTTAACTCCCTTGAGGGCCACACCAGGGGGAATGAGGCTGAGACCAAGATGGGGGATCACTGGGCAGGGACTCTCCAGGTGGGGACCCCAGGGATAGCGTGGCCCTCATCATGGTGTCCAGGTCTCGTTCCACTGAGCGAGCCAACTGCCCCTTTACACTGACCGTGCCCACACTGCTCCTGGTGGGATGGGCTCTGGGGAGGAGGCTGACCAGCAGCCTCCTGTGTCCTGAGGATTAAAGGTCACAATGGAGGTGACATGTTCAGAATTTTAAGGAGGCTCTGCTTTGGAAAACGGTTCACAGAGAGTTTGTGGCTTCTCCAGCCCTTGGGGCCCAGGCCACATCTGTAAGAGAGGGGAAGCGAAATGTGAAGCATGGTCTTCTGGGACTGAGGACCGTTTCATAGCGCATTCCTGCTAGACGGTGGTTTCGAGTCTGAATCACTTAACATTTAGAGCAGAAAGAAAGGGGGAGTGTTCTAAAAGGGACCCTCCAAGAGCAGCTTGGACAGGGCTCCTGCTCCCACCCCCACCAGCTCCTTTCTGCTCTATGGACTTGATTGTCCCCTGGGAGCCGATTGCATAACAGGAAATATATTCCTACAACTGTCCCGGAACATTTTGTAAAACAGACCCTAGCTTGGTTTCTGATGGATAATGGTTGTTTCTTTGGGGTGTTCGAGTGTCTCAGTCCCTTCAAGAGAGTCCCCACCATCTTTGTAGAAGCTCATGTACACCTACAAGGTTCAAATGGCCGCGAGGAAGCCAAGGTCTCCCCCTGTGAGCCTGTCGGCACGGTTCACACGGAAGCAGCTGATTGGCTGCTGAATTTCCCCTAATTACTACTGAATGCATAATTGCTACACAATTAAAATGTAATTACACTGTCAAAGAATAATTCCACAGTTACTCCAACATACTGATTTGCAAAGCTCAAAACGTCTTTTTAGAGGAATTCTGAAAGTTCCCTTCCACACGGCGTTGCTGAATCCTTGAATAACTGGTGGTTTTCTGGGCACCTCTCCAAAAGCTGCTCAGCTGTCACATTGTTAAGGTCAACTGTACAAATATTAGCTTATCATCTACTCGAGACTTCTGGAAACATGCTATTAGCTATCTGGAGTGATCTAATTATTGCTGTTTGGAAAATAGATGATGAATTCTCTGTGTTTCTGAAACACCATGCACTGAAAGAGCTCAAAACCTTATCATAATTCCTTAGAATGAAAATCATCAACTTTTCCTTGAGGCTCAGAAGGAGAGACATAGGGAAAAGGAGAAGGAGGAGGAGGGGAGGGGAGGGAAAGGAACAAGGGGGGAAGGAGAGAAAAACCAGAAGGAAAGAAGAAAGCAGAGCAACTGCCTTGCTTTCGGGGTTCCAGGAAGACCCCAGGAGCTTGGGGTCTGGGGATCCCAGACCCCTCTCTCCCTTCCCTGCTTTCTTGCGGCTTTTCTTCCATTCCACTCTGCGTGCATCTCCTGTTCCTCCTTTATCTGTCTTCCTCCTCTTACCTTTGTTCCCAGTCTGCCCTGATGGGGGCGGGACATCCTGGGCTGTGGCTCAGGGCTACGCTGGCAGTGTCTGGTTTCCAGTGCCCGGTCGGTCCTGCCCCGGAACCCAGAAGGCGGCCCCGGAAACCTGCGTGGACGCATCCTAAGGGGTGACCCGGGGCTCAGCGCTCACCAGGGTGGATGCCGGGGATTCTGCTGCCAGGTCTGAAGGTGGTGCTGGGCCAGCGCTGTCCAGAACGTGACAGAAAGCTCCTCTGCTGCCACCTGGTACCCTGCCCCAGCCTGTGGACGTCAGGAAGAGCCATCTTAGAGGCTGTGCTCGCACGCCCATGGCCTTGTTTCTGCTTTAGAATGAAGCAGGCCAGCCTGAGAAGTGAGCAGGAACCTTAATTGCTTAGGCAATAATTAGGGCCGGGGGTGAGCTCAGTGGCACAGTGCTTGCCTAGCATGTCCAAGGTCCTGGGTTCCTCCCCAGTGTCATGAAATAAACAAATAAAAATAAAAAAATCAAAACAGCTAACATTCTTGCATCTTGTTTCTGCATTTAGTATGATTAAAAAACAAACCAGTATACAGAAAGTCAGAGTCCTTTGGGCCCAGAGACCTCTTGCACCAGTGCAGATGCAATCTCTGGCTGGTCCCCAGCAGGGCCACACTGTCCTCCCTCCCCTTCACTCTCCCCCGACTGCCCCCAAATCCTCCTGCAGTCTCAATCTCTGTCTTTAGTACAGATCTGAGGTCAAATCATTCTAGGAAACTCTTGACTGTGTGTTTAGCTGTGTGGTTGAGACTTGATGTCACTCACAGGTCGAGGCAGGATGAGGTTCGGCTTGTCCTCTTGTGGGGTGGCCTCAGCTGAGAGCACATTTTTCCTTTATACCCATCCTTTACCCCTGGCAGGTCCTGCATTTGGTGCTCTGGGGAGGAGGCAGTGCTGGGCTCCACGACTCTTCGCCGTGGTAGATTCTCTGCAGTGATGGAGTCAGGGAAGCCTCACCTGGTTGTTCCAACCTCACATGTCCCCATCACAAAGGGGGCAATAATGAGCCTCTGTAGGAGGCCTGGAGATGTGGGGGTGCAAGCCATGGGAAAGGAGCAGGCACTCTCGACTTACAGTGGAGTCCTGACCCCATCAACGCTTCTCAAGTGGAAAGTACCAGAAGTCGAGATGCCCTGAGTCCCCTCCTCACACCCCAAGCACAGGGTGCTGTGGAGCATCAAGCACCTCCACTCGTCACCGGGGACCCGGCTGGGAGCTGCTCTGAAGGCCAAGACCCTGCCTCAGGGTCCTCCCAGCCAGCCAGCGGCCCCTCCCTCTCTACTTCCCTGTGCATTGAGGAGAACCCACCTAAGACAAATAGGAAATGTTGTCCTGTGCTGTTGCAGAGAGACTGAGACAAATAGGAAATGTTGTCCTGTGCTGTTGCAGAGAGACTGAGACAAATAGGAAGTGTTGTTGGTTAGTTGTTCTGAAAGCACTGCTCCTCCTTCATGAGGGCTGAGCCCAGGGTGCCCCGCAGCCGGGCAGTGGAGGGGAGGCTGGGGTGACACAGGACCCAGGCAGCTGCGCAGGCTCAGAGTGAACCTTGGAGCCAGAAGCCAACTACCTGGTAGCAGGATCCATAAATAAAAACACTAAAAATAATTTGCAGCCTTTTTCACTTAAAATATTCCACAACAAAACTTTCGACACCGAGCTGGCGCCCCAAGGATCACACTGAGCTTCTCATGGGAAGAAACAGAGTGCCACAGAGACTTGGGTAAATCACGTCTTTAAAAACCTCGTGCAAACTCCTCGGCACGTTGGAAACAGGAAGAGGGTGTGAATGCTTTCAGTGTTTTTCAAGGATGCAAGCACAGTATCTGTTGCCAGGGCAGGCCCCCATGCGTCCCCGATGTGCCCCGCACTTCGGCATGCTCAACAGTCGTCTGCGCCTGGCATCGGGTTTGCAGCCGAGGAAGGCACCATCGGATGTCTGCACGACTCCTGGACCCACGCTTGAGTCATGGGCAGCCAGGACCAGCAGGTTCGAGCTCGCCGAGCAGACAGCTCTGGTTGAAGGGGACACAGCAGCAGCTAATGGCTCACAGGCAGGGGCAGGGCACCAATTTGTGCTTTTAAGTCTGTTTTCTCAAAATAACCTCATCTGTAATAAGCAGGAGGGGTCGAAGTCTTAAAAACAAACTCTGACCTTGGAAAGTCTGCAAGATGGCAGGTGAAAACATCCAAAAAGGTCAATGGAGGTCAGCGTGGGTTCCGCAGCTCAGACGAAGGAGGTCGGCACCCAGAGTGATGCAGGGCTTCCGGGGAGCTCTACACGAGTAGCAGGAAGCCGAGGGGCCTCACCACCAGCCAGGAGATGGGAAACCACTGGCTGCCAACTCAGCGTCCTTCTGGTGGTGGCTTCAGGCTTGCTGGTCACAGGGCCACTGTCCATCAGAGCCCTGAGGACAGGGTGGGCACAGTGGAACCAGTGAGGCATGGGGTGGCTCAGAGCCTGCTGTGGCCGAAAAGTCAGGTCTGGGACCAGAGACCTAAAAACCAACACCCTGAGATTCCTCCCTGTGGTCACCTTTGGCTGGCCAAGGACAGAGTGCCCTCGGTTGTGAGCCCTAGAGAAGCCAGGAAGGACTCCAAGCAGGAGGGTGCAAGCTTTGTGGTTGTGCACATGGCTCTCATCTCTGCTGCACCGTGTCCCTGGTCCTGTTATGAGGAATGAGTGGAGTGGTTCCAGTCCCCTCCCGGTCCCAGACAGTTCCTAAAACCTCCTTCATAGATAAGGTGCTGGGAGAAAGTTTTGGTCTCTGCCCCAGTTCCTGGCACAGAGTCCCTGACTCCCTTGGCATTTCCTGGTGCGAGGTGCCTGCATTCTAAGGAGGAAACCGGGGTGGGCTCCTGGCCTCCAGATGGGGCTGGCTGCCAGGGACACCCACCACTGCCCCACTCCCACTTCCAGGGAGGGGAGGGGGCTCAGGTTAGTTGACCGCCAGTGGCCAACGGTTTAATTCAATATGGCTACTCGGTGGATCCTCCAGTGCCTGGCTTCAGAGAGCGTCCAGAGAGCTGGAGACTGGACATGCCTGGAGGGCAGAGCACCCAGAGGCTCTGCGCCCTCCCCACGCTCCAGCTTCTGCATCTCTCCCACCCAGCTGTTCATCTGTCCTCTGCTGCACCTTCTATAATAAATGGGCCAAGATAGCATGCAGTCCTGTGAGGTGCTCCAGCAAAGCAACAAAGTCCAAGGAGGGGGTCACGGGGACCCCGAATCGTAGCCAGCTGTCAGAGGTTTAGGTGACAACCTGCTCTTTTGGAGACTGAGTCCTCAACCTGCAGTATCTGTGGTGCCTCCCGGTGGAGAGTGTCGGAATTGCGTTGAGTTGGAGGACACCCGCTGGTGTCTGCCACAGACTTGGTTGTTGGTGGGGAGCAGGCCCTGCACACACTCGGTGGGAGTGTGTGCATTACATGTTAAGTGCAAAAAAGCAGGAAAAAGGGGTGCTGGAGCAGTGGCTCTGCAGTTGCCCGGCATGCGTGAGTACGCGAGTTCGAACCCCAGCACCACATACACAGCGATGTCTAGGAGCAACGAAAGCCACGTGAAAAACTAAGTAAAAATTGTTTCTCTCTTTCTCTCTCACTGTCCCTCTCTCTTTAAAACAAAAAAAAAGGAGTAGGAAAAAGGTGTTAGTTTCTTTTTTGGTCAAATCTGCTTTGAATTCTTCCTGCCTTGGCTAATCTCCAGGGTCCTGGACAACTTGGGTTCTCTTCCTGGGCAAGCCCACTGTGGGCTTCCTGCTGACCCCCTCTTGTGAGCTACTCTGGCATCTATTTAAAGGCCCTTCTTGACATAAGCACAGCTATTCAAGCAAGTGTGTCCTATTTCCTAGTCTGTAGGAACCCGTGCAGCACCCGGCACCGCATGGTTATATTGTAGCCAGCCTCAGTCGCAGGAGCAGATCAGTCAGAGCAGCTGGGGCCAGGCACGCTGGGAAAGGGCTCTCTGGAAGGGACACAGCCTGGAAGCTGTGGAACACCACGATTTAAATTTACTAATACCAGTGGAACCCAGAAGGAGTCTAGCAGCTGCCCCCAGCTCATGTGGCATCACCATGAGACAGTGGGAAGGCCACCTTTCAAAGCCACCGGCATATGAGCTCAGGCACTACTGAGTTCCAAATCTCTGCACATAGTTCAGTTTTATTATTTTAAAAATAGCACATTATTTCAAATTTGCATCATTTGGTTCCACAAATACTGTTACAATTGGATTTTAAGTAAAATACAGAAGTGGTCTGAAAACCCCTGAAATAGACCCAAAGGGATAAGCACAATAAGCCAGCTTCAAAACGCCCAAGGTCAAATGCTGTCTCTGATATGTGGAAGCTAATCCCAAACATGGAAAGATCAGATGAATAGAAAAAGAAGAAGGAAGTGCAGGAAGGAGGCATGGGATAGGGAAAGGTCAAGGAATGAAGCAAAGCCAACTTTCCCAAGTTCACGTATGGACTTCCCAAAGTGGATCGTATCACCCTGTAACTCACCAAGACACTCCTTTAAAAAGCTATTAATAAATACCAGGAAAAAATAAATAGAGGAGATCTCAGTAGAGTGGAGAGAAGAGAACAGGGGCTAGAGGAAGGGACGGAAGGGGAGATACTGGGGATGGAATCAGAGCAAGTTATACTCTCTGCTTCTATAATATGTCACTGAGTATTCTACTATCATGTGCATCTAAAAAGAATCAGTAAAAAATATGACAAAAGATTGATGTTCCTACACACAGCTCTTAAATTAAAACAAAAAGCCCCAAATACCCAATAAAAAATTGGACAACACCTATGAGTAAGCAACTAAAGAAAGATACACAAACAGGGGCTGGTGTGGTTGCCCAGTAGTTAGAGCACTTGCCTGGCAGGCACAAGAACCAGGGTTCAAACTCCAGCAGCACGTACACAACTAAGTGTTGGAGAAACAAAAAACAGATGAAAAAAATAAATAAAATTGAGTCTCTCTCTCACTCTCCCTTTCGCTAAAAAAAAAAAAAAAAAGATATGCAAACAGCTATTAAGTTTAGGAAAATGTTTACACTTAATAGCAATTAAAGAAATGCAAATGAGTGGTGGCTCAGTGGTTACGACACTTGCCTGGCATGCGTGAGGATGCAGGCTCGAACCCCAGTACCACATATGAAATGAAGTGCAAGAGAAACGAAAATCACATGATAAACCAAATAGGGCTGATTCTCTCTCTCTCTCTCTCTGTTCCTATCTCTCTAAAAACAAAAAAGTACATATGAGATCTTAAAAACAAAAACACGAGATCTCAAGAGTGTGAAAAGAAATCCCTTTTGTTACCTCTCCAAATCCCATGAACTATCTACCCCAAAGGCGGATGGAAAAGAACCCAGGCCTGCGAAGTGTGTTCAAGTCTCTTTACTCTGGTGGGTGATACTTTGTTTAGCAACTGTGATCTGCAGTTGGACTTGACCTGCCTTGACCCTGCCACAACCATGGTCAAGTGCTTAACTTTTGCAGTGAAGTTTTCAGGAAGAGAAGGTGCAAGCTTGCCAAGCACGGAAGCTTGTGTCTGGGTACAGCTTAGGCCCTGCTCATGTTAGGGCGAACCCATCATTCAAGAAATCGTAGAGCGATACCTGGGAAGAGCTGATGTGCTCAAGACAGCCGAGGCACTGCTGGGGAGAAGGTCCTTGCCGAGGCTCTGAGCATAGCAACAAAGCAAATTAATATCTGCATCCTGTGGCCGGGTCAAATTCGGTGGTTGAAGAGGCCACGCTAGGCAGGGGTGCCGTCCACAGCTGCTCTGGGAAGGTGCGCAGTCCTTCGGCCCTGGTTTTCACATTCCGTGGAACGCCATGGCGTGAGAACTCCTGAGGGTTTTGCTGCACAAACCTAGCCCTGGAGTAGATGCAAGCCAGGCGGGCAGACTTGCTGGACCAGGTATCCAAACACTGCCCCAACAAAGAGTACTGTGTATCAATTCAGAATCTGCCAGAGGGAGACCAGAAACGAAGAAAACGTCTGAACATCACAATTAACAAGTTTATCTTAACAGACACGTTGCGGTTTCTGTGAATAGAGGCAGGATTTTTCCCCATCAGAATAATCATGGACTATTTATAAAATGTGGTTTACGAAGGCTAACGGAAAACTTGAGCATACCTGGAAGTAGAAATCGCCCAGGCCACACTATTTCACCAAAGTGTTAAGTCTAGAAATAGGCTGCAAACAATAAGAAACGTCTACCCCAGGTACCCCTGGACATTCAGAAAACACTCTTTCAAAAAGTTATGAGTGAAAAAAGGGAATTGACATACTGCCAAGGCAAATTTACAGAGGAGTAGAGAGTAACACCAGTGAGGAGACTGCAAATCAAACCCAGAAATCAAGACACCAGCAGCAGCGTCAAGTCGGCTCCGAAGCCTTAAAAACCTTTCTGGCTGGAGGAAAGATTTTTAAGAATTAGCTAAATACTAAACCCAAGAAATTACAGACAAATGAGCGAGAATAAGCAAAAGCAGGTATGACGTATGATGAAAGAATAAAATCTAGAAATAAAATGTGTAGAAATAAATAACACAGCCAGGATCTGGCTCTTTCCAAAGGTTAATAAACTTAGAGATGCTTTCAGGAAGCACAACCAAAGAAGGCAGAGAGAAATGCAAATACAGCATTTGGATTTAGATAGCCCGTGGACATAAAACAAACCAAGAATTTTAAGGTATAGAAAGTTTTTATAGAGGTAATGTTCTTTGTAGAAAAGTAAGTAAAGGGGCCAAAGAGGTGGCTCAGCTGTTATCGAAATTGCCTGGCATGAGCAACGATGCGGTTTCCAACCCCAGCACCACACACACAACAAAGCGTTGGAGCAATGAAAGCCACATGAAAAACTAAATAAAATTGATTCTCTCTTTCTCTTTCACTCTCTCTCTCTCTCTAAAAAAAAAGAAAGAAAAGCAAATATTCATCAATAGAATGAATCAAATGTGTTTCATTCATCCCATGAAATGCTATGCTGCAACCAAAAAGGACAAGACAGACCTACACGTACAGCGTTAAGAAATCACAGTGATGTTTACAGAATGCTTTAATTTGTATTAAAAAGAATGGGCACATTTCTGTCTTTGCTCCCATGCAAAAAAATAATCTAGAAGAATGTATTAGAAACTGATAACTCTGGGCATATGCTTGGGTGTACCATACAGTGGGTACTGACCTGTCTTTTCTTTTCAGGGCTAAGGACCGAACTCGGGACCTTGCGCGTGCTAGGCAAGTGCTCTGCCACTGAGCTGAATCCCCAACCCCCTGATCTGTTCTTTGAAAGTTATGAATGTATTATCTCCTCAGCAAATTAAATAAGTCAAGTAAGACAGCGCTGTGAACAGAACTCAAGCTAGGCAAGTTAGGGGTGGGTCTTGATGTGGTTGTCTCTTTCCAGCGTTTCAACTCTGACCAAGGAAGAGGAGCAAAGTGAAAGTGCGAGGTCTCCTCCCCACCTGCTTACCAACCTTTCCTGCCCTCTGCGCAAGCTCGGAGACAGAGCTGTGCACTGTCTCTCCTGGGAGCTTTCCTGAGGCTGTCCCCTCTTGGCTCACCTCTGCCCCGGCTGTGTCGTGCATGGCCTTCTCACCCGGCTGCCACCCCCTGTCTGGCCGTGCAGCCTGGTACCCTGGTCAGCAGTGTCGTAGGAGGTGCTAGCTCCGCATACAGATGCAGACGGCTGATGCCCTGCGCTTGCCACCTGCAGGCCTTGGACTCCTGAGCTCACGTGACGTTTCTGAGCTGTGGAAAGGGAGTACTTCTGTTGGAGGTGGGCTCTGAGGGCGGGAAAAGAGGGAGGGCGTGTGCTGCTCCCAGCCACTGTCGTGACTGCTCTCCACCGCATCTATGGTGGCCAACAGTGGGTGCTGTGGGCTCCCCCTGCAGGAGGTGGCTGCCTCATCGCCTCCCTCTGCTCACTCTGTGGAGCCCACCCTCAGGGAGGTCCTAGACTGATCACACATGTTGGGAGCTGAGGGCCCTGCATGCCTGCCCACGTGGCCTCCCTCCTGGAGTCTGAGTGCCCCTTGCCTAAGGCTGGGTCTTCTCTGGCCCCATCACGATGCAAGCCTGTGATGCCCTAAGGCTCAGGGATCGCTTCTGGAAGAACGCACGCACTTCTAACCCTTCGCACCTGACACCTGAGACCTGACCTTGGCGTGATGGCCACTCCTGAGGAGCCGTTGCCTGGCTCCTTCTCCCTCTGAGCTCTGCTCCTGCTCCAGAAGCATACTCGCTCGCTTTAGTCCTCCCTGCGACCACACAGTTGTGTGCCCTCCACAGCAGAAGCCAGCCCTGACAGGGCACAGGCCACCACCCACCCTGGTGGGACTCCATGGTGCTTTCCCTGGGTGCTCCAAGTTCCTGGTGAGTGCTGTGCAGTGGGTGAATGTGGGTTAGAAATCTCACGAGACAGACTTCCCTCCCCTTCAATAGGGTCATGCACTGAGTGGGATCACAGGCTGGAGACACAATGCCTGCCCTGTGTGACTCTGGGGCATGGTCCACCAGGTCCTCTAAATGTCCTACGTTGGAGGTGGCATGTGTTGCTTCCTATGTAGTGTTCCTAGTTTTAAAAATCGGAAGTGAATCAAAGTCTCTTCGTGTGAGTCTTGGTGAATGTGTCACCAATGCGGTCCAACTCACAGGTGGAGAAGGGGAAGCAGCAGCACCTCGGGTCCAGGCCATTGGCTCCAGGCAGGCTGACGTGGTCAGGTGATGGGAGGACGCTGGGGCCGTGTGAGCTGCAGGACAGCAGGACACAGGAGGTGGTCCTGAGGGAGGGTCCTCGGGTGAAGCACGCAGCAGATGCCAGCCTGAGTGCCGGCTTCTGTGGCAGGTGCGAGCTTCCCCGTGGTCAAGTCCTCTGCAGGTATGCTGAGCTCCCGGAGGGCCAGGCCGGTGTGAGGTGCAGTGGGGCAACTCTCAGCTCCACTCTCTCGCTCCGCAACCCTGAGTTCGTAGCTGGGACAAATCAGTCTCCTGGGCCCCATGTCATGGATGCTCCACAGAAGCAAATGGGACCGTGACCTGCAGAAGCTCCTCATCGGAAGGTGAGTAGAAGTGCAGGATGGGGATGTGGAGGGACTCTGACAACATCTGCTGATCTTCTGAGCTTGCAGGGAGGGGACCGGACCTCAGAGGCACAGAGATTCCTGCTCAGCTTTCAGACCATTCTCCAAACTTCTAATTAGAGCTCTCCGTCGCACTGCTGCCTCACGACTGAGATATCTGGTGATAGTGGCTGTAGCTGACGTCTACGGCGTTCCTGTCTGGTGACAGTGGCCACAGCTGATGTGTACCACGTGTCCTTCCTGGTGACAGTAGCCGTAGCTGATGTCTACCATGTTCCTGTCTGGTGACAGTGGCCATAGTTGACGTGCACCATATTCCTGCTTGGTGACAGTGGCCTAGCTGACGTGTACAACAAGTCCTGCCTGGTGACAGTAGCCATAGCTGATGTGTACCACATAACCTGCCTGGTGACAGTGGCCATAGCTGACGTGTACCACGTGTCCTGCCTGGTGACGGTGGCCAAAGGTGACATGTACCATGGTCCTGTAACAAGTGCTTCATCATCCTCTGACTCGATTCTCCCAGCAGCTCTGCGAGCTGTACCACTGCACAGGCGCAGAAGCCCAGGCACAGAGTTGGCAATGTTTCCCAGATGATGCAGCTGCCGTGGGTGGGGTCGGTCTGGCACCTGGTGGGGGCATCTGAACCCTGCCGACTCCCCCCAGGACATCAGTACTGCTGCTCAGTCCTTGGCAGTAATGGGAATCGCACTTTGCTTTCCAAACAGGCGTCTCTTGTTGGAGTTCATGTGTATGGACAAGAATAAGTGCACTGCATCTTCAAGTAATGTACTGAGGAATATGTTGTTAAGTGTGTCTTCTGCAAATGTGCACCTTTCACATAGAGCTTTACTAGATTTATGTCCCATAAGACAAAATGAAATAAAGACCATACACACACACAGCTACACACACATAGGCACACACCCACAGACACACACAGACACACCCACAGACACACAGATATACACACAGATACACACACACACACAGAGACACACACAGACACACACACATAAACACGCGCACACACACGGACACACACATGCCTACACTGTCCCCTCCCTTTTCCAGAGTCTCGCTCCTCCCTTCTCCATATCCTTATGCCTTAGCTAAAAGCCTAGGCTGAAGCTGACTCTCCCCGGGGTCCCCCACAGGCAGTGGCTGCAGTCACCTGAGTCAGGCAAGGCGTGTGCACAGGAGACTTTGGAATGCTGGACTTTCCCGAGCAGGGACATCCTCCCCCCGTTGCTGGATGAGTCCCAAGGCTGCTCAGGACGCCCTCTCCCCAGGCAGCTTCAAGAAAGCCGAGTACTGTGACAGGAGGGAGGCGAGGGTGGAAGGGGGCGTTAGAAGCTCCGATGGAAGGCCATGCTCCTTGGTGGCACCTTGTGAACACGTGCTGCACGTGCTCTTTAACCCAATCTGCCCAGGAGGAAGCCTGCGTGGCTCCCGGGCACCACCGGGAAGAGCCGGGAGAGGCGGTTTGTGGTTCATCGTGATGACTTCAAGTGAGGACAGGGCCAGAAATGATCTGTCGCTCCACAGAACAAAAACACATGCATGTGGCAAGGACTTCTGTGTTTTCTGAAAAAAAAAAAAATTCCCATTGATCTTCTTTAGCAAAATAGAAAACAATTGCATGGGAAATGTTGAAAACTGAGCATCAAACGCTGAAAGACAAGCATCCTAAGGGGGGTTCCTTAGATACTGAAAAATACTAACCGCAAGTCAGAATCAAAGAAGCAGCGGTTTTTCTTTTTCTCTTACACTTACATCATAATTGTACTGTTTAACAAATGACTAATAATAGACATTTTTGGAGAATGTATGTTTCTAATTCCAATTCTGCATGTGTCTTGGGAATTTTAGAGTTTTCCTAAAGCCACAGAGACTGTGGATCTGGTACTGTTCCTTTGCATACAGAAAGTAGGGGAGAGGGAGCAGCATGTCAGGGGCCTTGTTCTGCCCCAGGCACTGCAGGCTCATCTTCTGGACACCCAGTAGAACCAGCTTCCCATCTTGGTGCTGGGATCAGCCAGCCAAGCCCATGGAGGCTGGCACCTGGCTGGCAGCAGCAGCTGCAGGAGTGCCCCTGGACAGCACCCACCTCAGCTGCAGGAGTGCCCCTGGACAGC
>PVKS010044235.1:0-14439 GCA_004027875.1 Aplodontia rufa
GTTGGCCAAGCCATTGAAGGTTTGTGGAAGTATTTTGTGGGAAGTGTTAAGAGACCAGTGTCCAGGGCACCTGAGCTTTGTTATCAAGAAATGTGTTGAAGGCTTGAAATGCATTCTCAATATGGAGAGCATGTACTGCTCCTTACATTTTACCAAAACACATATCTTCCTATTGCTAGTTGTGGGACTGTATTAAACTGTATTTCTAAGTCATGGTGATTTTGACATTTTACCTTTTCTTACTTAAATATTAGGTAATGATGTAATCTTAGATATAGTGTGTGTGAGTGTGTGGGGAAATGCATGTGCTTCTACACAGCTAAGGATTCCTTGAGCTGAACGATTAAAAAGTGGCCCTAAGGACTTTTTGTAACACTGCCTATTTCTTGTTCATTCTTTTCATTTTGACCCATAACCACAGGTCCCTCCACTGCTATTTATCAGCATGTAGTGCAACATGACATTTTGATAATGATATGTGGTATCTTGTGTGCAATACATATTAAGGCTCAAGGACTCTGAGTCCGTTGAGTTTGCTTTAAAAATTGGAAGATCCATAAAAAACTGAGTATGCTAAGTGGTTGTCTTTTTTTCTGTCTTTTTCCCCTTGAGTGACTTTAGCAAACTTTTGGTTGTGGCAAAACAGAGGATTTTCCTATATGCATATACGTGGAATATTCACCAACTTTAATTATCATTTGTCTTAGTTGTTACTCATGCTTCATTGGAAGATGGAACACAATTGCTCATTTGGCTTTCCTGTGTAGTTAATACACGTGTTATTTTTGATGCTGGGACCGAAGTTAGTGAGGTGTAGCTGGAGGTGTGTTTTCCACAAGCCAACTCAGCTTCTTGGCCATGGAGCTTGTCCAAAGGCTCTGCAGATATCTCGGAGGAAATCCAGGCGGGGAGGCCTGGTGTCTGTGAAGGTTTAGTTTCTGAGAATCTCACCATTTGCCCCAGGTCTTTCAATGGTGAAGACTTAATTACCAAGGTAATGGCATTAGCAGGAGAAACCTTTGAAATGGAGTTAGTTCATGACAGAATGCCCATCAGGGATAGACCTAAACCCTTCCAGAAGAAAACTGAGGGCATACGAAGTTTTTCCTTGCACTTTGAATATACTCAAGCAGCATGCATGTTCAAAAACAGAAAGCTCACAGAAATTAACGAGGAACCCATTTCTGGCCATGATTTGATGTTGAAATTCCCTGCTTGCAAATCCCTGAGGAGTAAATGTCCACTGGGCGCAAGCCAGGCCATCTAAGGAACAGTGCTATTGTTCGCGAGTGAGGTGAGAGTAAGAAATGGAGAGTAAGAGATGATGGAGAGAAGAGATGAAATTTGTCGGGCCACTAGAAGATGTAGCTGTGGCACCTGCTGGTGGTGTCAGGGTTAAACAAATAACTACACATGCTTCAACCTTTTGTTTTCTTCATGGAGGTATATGATCATGCATGGAAAGACTGAGTTGGGAAAGGTGGGAAAAGAGAAATGAGAAAGTTTAGAAATCCAGAGTTGTGGCTTGGTCCTGGGGCCACAGGTAAGTGGGTGAACACACTACGAGGAAAGATGACAATGGATGTGGTTCAGAAGAGTGTCAAGAGAAGATTTGTCATTAGGATAAGCAAACTTTCAACAGGAGTCGATAGAGATCACGATGCAGGTGTATGTTTCCCAATGGGTCCAATAGCTGGATGCATGTTTGGAAGAGTGTGTACTCCACAAATATGCGGATAATGAAAAAGGGAGTTCAAGAATTTTTTCAGGAAATGATTTAAGCCTAGAACCACAGTCTTTTCGGAGTTAGGGCTGGTTTCCCTGGCTCAAGTCTGCTGCAAACTTCTTCAAAAATCACAAAACTTGCCCACCCCGCCCTGCTTTCCTTTTCGTCCATAGCAGGCGCCCTCAGTGCTCATCTGCACTCACCTCCAATGTATGGACCCACTATGAAATCCATGTCTCTCATCAGATTGAAATTCCTTCCTCTAAATTAGCTGTGAACTTCAACACTGCCTTAGGCGCAGCCTTGCTCAGTGAACCTGCCATTGCTGTCCAGGCCCCAATGCTTCTGGGATTCTTGGCTCTCTGTCTGAGCTCCAACCACCACTTTCATAAGTTTGTCCCCATTTCTCCCACTTCACTGAATCCGACTTACAGCCAGGCTCTTCTGCGTAGCCTGAAAGTCTCCGATACCTGCACAGCTTTTGTGCCCTGCAGAGAACCCTGAGGGGCGACTATCCCAAAAGACACTGTGAACATTTCTGATCGTTGTAGCGTGTATAACTTAAAATGTTGAGTGCAATCAAGGGGGTGTGCATTGATGTTCTTATTTCTTCTTTTTCCATTGAGACAGGGGGGTGGAACCCATGCCAGTCACAGGACACACCCCTAGCCCCAAGCCACTGTGGCTCTGCCCATGGCCACACCCTCGGATATCCAGTGGGCCCTAGGCCCTCAATCAGGGCATGTGGATCAAGGGCTTTTTGACAGTGGAGGGATTTCATCCACGAGGCTTCAGAAGAAGACCCGGAGGCATGGAAGAGGACATGCTTCTGCTGTCCTCAGTGTCCCGGAAAACTAAAGAACAAAATATGCACACTGGAAGCTGTGGTGGAGGCACCCCCGGATCCTCTTTCTTGTTATTTCACTGGTGAGTTTTCCAATGTTCCCGGCCGTGGCCTTGAGAGGGTGGCAGTACCCCTTGTATGTGGCTGGCCCTACCAGTCCTGCAGTTGGCGAATTTGACCTAACTCGCTTCCAACGGCAGACCTACAGGGTCTTGGGAAGACTCAGCAAAAGGTATAGAAGCTCCAGTGCGGATAAGGGATGGGGGAGGGATTGTGGTTCCTGGTCACGGGAGGCTTTCAGGGACCAGTAACAGTTGGTGGGTGTGGAATGAATGGCTTGAGCATTGAGGACACAAGGGCAGGCAGTGGTTGCTGGTGCAGGGGCTACTGCAGCAGAGGCACGTTGCATGATTTTGCAAGGTGTACCTGCAAGGGGGCAGGAATGGCCCTCGATTGTTCACACAGCAGCTTTCCATGCTAGGTTGAGATGTATAGAGGAAGAGGCATCCCAAGCCTGGACTGGTGTGCTGCACTGCTGTCCCTGACTCCGTGTCTTATTTGTGGACGCAGGATGTTTTTGGCCTCCTGAAGCATGGCTGCATTGACCTAGTTTGAGCCTGGACTTGAGTGTGCCAGTAGCCAGGGCTGCCGTCCTGTAAGGCTGGTCCTAGCATCAGGTAGTGAGGCCTGCAGTGTGCCCAGAGGTAGAGGGAGGGCATATGAGTGAAGCTTGGAGAGGGCTGAGCAGGCCAGGAGATGTGCTTGGTTCAGAGGCGATATGGATGCCCTCAATAAAGGTAAGAGAGGCACTCTTTGTTGGTGCAGGAGGTAGACACTGAGGGGTAGCATGATGTTTCTGGGAGTCTTAGTTTGTGCTTGGTACCTTCCCTTGGGATCCAGGTAGGGATGGGTGTCTCTGAGTTGGGGGGTGTGCAGGGGTGTTGGAAAGGCCATTGCAGGTTGGGTGAAGAATTTTGTGGGAAGCGTAAAGAGACCAGTGTCCAGGCCACCTGAGCATTGTTTTCAAGAAATGTGTTGAAGGCTTGAATTACATTTTCAATATAGAGAGCATTTACTACTCCTTACATTTTACCAAAGCCCATATCCTCCTATTGGTAGGTGTGTGACTGTATTAAACTGTATATCTAATTCATGGTGATTTTGACATTTTACCTTTACTTATTTCAAAGTTAGGTAACAATTTAATCTGAGATATAGTGTGTGTGAGTGTGTGGGGGAACGCTCAAAAGCATGTGCTTCCACAAAGGTAAGGATTCCTTGAGCTGAACGATCAAAATGTGGCCCTAAAGACTTTTTGTAACACTACATTTTTCTTATTCATTCTTTCCATTTTGACCCATAACCAGAGGTCCCTCCACTGCTATATGTCGCCACGGTGTGCAACATGACATTTTGGTGATGATATGAGGTATCCTGTGTGCAATTTGTATTCAGGCTCAAGGCATCTGAGTCCGTTGAGTTTGCCTTAAAAATGTGGGAGATCCGTAAAAAGCCGAGTCTGCTAAGTTGTTGCTTTCTTCTCTGTCTGTTTCTAATTGAGTGACTTCAGCAAAGTTTGGTTGTGGCAGAACAGAGGATTTTCCTATATGCACATACGATTAATATTCACCAACTATAATGATCATTTGTCTTAGTTCTTATTCATCCTCCATTGGAAGATGGAACACAATTGCTCATTTGACTTTCCTGTGTATTTATTACACTTGTTAATTTTGATGCTGGGACCCAAGCTAGGGAGGTGTAGCTGGAGGTGTGTTTTCCACAAGCCAAATCAGCTTCTTGGCCATGGAGCTTTTCCAAAGGCTCTGCAGATATCTCAGAGGAAATCCAAGCAGGGAGGCCTGGTGTCTCAGAAGATGTAAGTTCTGAGAATCTCACCATTTGCCCTGGGTCTTTCAAATGGTGAAGACTTAATTACCAAGGTAATGGCATTAGCAGGAGGAACCTTTGAAATGGAGTTAATTCATGACAGAAAGTCCTTCACGGATCGACCACAACCCTTCCAGAAGAAAACTGAGGGCATAGGAAGTTTTTCCTTGCACTTTGAGTATACTCAAGAAGCATGCATGTTCAAAAACAGAAAGCTCACAGAAATTCACCAGGCTCCCATTTCTGGCAATGATTTGATGTTGCAATTCCCTGCTTGCAAATCCCTGAGGAATAAATGTCCACAGAGTGCAAACCAGGCAATAAGGAACAGTGCTATTGCACGCGAGTGAGGTGAGTGTTTGAAATGGAGAGTAAGAGATGATGGAGAGAAGAGATGGGATTTGTGGTTCCACTGGAAGATGCAGCTGTGGCACCTGCTGGTGGTGTCAGGGTGAAACAAAGTAACGACACATGGATCAACGTTTTGTTTTCTTCATGGAGGTATTTGATCATGCATGGAAAGACTGAGATGGGAATGGTGGGACAAGAGAGATGAGAAAGTTTTGAAATCAAGAGTTGTGGCTTGGTCCTGGGCCACAGGTACGTGGGTGAACACACTTCATGAACAGATGACAACGGATGTGGTTCAGAAGAGTGTCAAGAGAAGATTTGTCGTTATGATAAGCAAACCTTCAACAGGAGTAGATAGAGATCGCGATGCAGGTGTGTGTTTCCCATTGGGTCCAATAGCTTCATTCATGTTTGGAAGAGTGTTTACTCCACAAATATGCGGATAATGAAAAGAGGGAGTTCAAGAATTTTTTCAGGAAATGATGTAAGCCAAGAACCACAGTCTTCTCTGAGTTTGGCCTGGTCTCTCTGGCTCAAGTCTGCTGCAAACTTCTTCAACAATCACAGATTTTGACGACTCCACACTGCTTTCCTTTCCGTCCATAGCAGGAGCCCTCAGTGCTCATCTGCACTCACCTCCAATGTATGCACCCAGTATGGACTCCATGTCTATCATCGGATTGAAATTCCTTCCTCCAAGTTGGCAGTGAACTTCACCACTGCCATAGGTGAAGCCTTTCTCTGTGCACCTGTCATTGCTGTCCAGCCTCCAATGCTTCTGGGATTCTTGGCTCCCTGTCTGAGCTCCAAGCACCACTTCCATTTGTTTGCCCCCATTTCTTACATCTTCCCTGAATCCGCCTTACCATCAGGCTCTTCTGTGTAGCCTGAAAGTCTCCAATACCAGCACAGCTTTTGTGCCTTGCAAAAAACCCTGAGGGGCTAATATCCCAAAAGACACTGTGAGCATCTCTGAGCGCTATAGCGTGTATGACTTAAAATGCTGAGTGCAATCAATTGTGTGTGTATTGATGTTTTGATTTCTCCTTTTTCCATTGAGACAGGGGGGTGGAGCCCATGACAGTCACAGGCCACACCCCTCACCGCAAGCCACTGTTTCCCCAAACATGGCCACACCCATGGATGTCCAGTAGGTCCTTGGCCCTCAAGTCAGGGCACCTGGATCAAGCGCTTTTTGAAAGTGGAGGGATTTCATCCAGGAGGCTGCATAAGAAGACACAGCGGCATGGAAGAGGACATGCTTCTGCTGTCCTCAGTGTCCCGGAAAACTAAAGGACAGAATGTTGACACTGGAAGCAGTGGGGTGGGCACACCGGGATCCTCTTTCTTCATACTTCACTGGTGAGTTTTCCAATGTTCCCGGCCGTTGCCTTCTGAGGGTCGCAGTCCACCTTGCATGTGGCTGGCCCAACCAGGCCTTCATGTGGCGAATTTGAACTATCTGGCTTCCAAGTGCAGACCTACAGGGTCTTGGAGAGCTTCGACAAAAGGTAGGGAAGCTCCAGTGTGGGCAAGTGATGGGGGAGGGCTTGTGATTCCTGATCAGGGACGGCCTTCGAGGACCAGGAACAGTTGCTGTGTGTGGTATGAATGGCTTGAGCATTGAAGACACAAGGTCAGACAGTGGTTGTTGGTGCAGGGGCTACTGCAGCAGAGGCTTGTTGCATGATTTTGCAAGATGTTCCTGCAAGGGGGCAGGAATGTCCCTGGATTATTGACACAGCAGCCTTCCATGCATATGTGGAGGAAGAGGCAGCCCAAACCTGTACTGGTGTGCTGCACTGCTGTCCCTGATTCCGTATCTGATTGGTGGCCACTGGATATTTTTGGCCTCCTGAAGCATGCCTCCACTGATCTGGTTTGAGCCTGGACTTGTGTTCGCCAGCAGCCTGGGCTGCTGTCTTGCAAGGCTGATCGCAGCCTCAGGTAGTGAGGCCTGCAGTGTGCCCACAGGTAGAAGGAGGCATGTATGTGAATCAAGGAGAGAGCTGAGGATGCCAGGAGAGGTGCTGGTTTCAGAAGTAATATGGGTAGCCTCGAGAAGAGAAGGAGAGGCACACTTTTTTGGTGCAGGAGGTAGAGACTGAGGGGTAGTATGATGTATCTGGGAGTCTTTGTTTGTGCTTGGTACCTTCCCTTGGCATCCAAGTAGGGATGGGTGTCTCCGAGTCAGGGAGGTGTGGGGGGGTGTTGGACAGGCTATGCAGGTTGGTGGAAGTATTTTGTGGGAAGCGTAAAGTGACCGGTGTCCAGGGCAACTGAGCTTTGTTTTCAAGAATGTGTTGAAGGCTTGAATTGCATTATCCATATGGAGAGCATGTACTGCTCTTGCATTTTACCAAACCCATATCTTCCTATTGCTAGGTGTGTGACTGTATTAAACTGTATTTCTAATTCATGGTGATTTTGACATTTTACCTTCTCTTTCTTACAAGATAGGTAACGATTTAATCTTTGATATATTGTGTACGTGTGTGTGGAAACGCGCACACTCGTGTGGTTCTACTCAGCTAACGATTCCTTGAGCTGAATGATAAAAATGTGGCCCTGAAGACTTTTTGTAACACTACCTTTTTCTTGTTCATTCTTGCCATTTTGACCCAAATGAGAGGTTCCTCCACTGCTATGTCGGCAGTGTTTGCAACATGAGATTTTCATAAGGATATGTGGTATCCTGTGAGCAATATATATTAAGGCTCAAGGTCTCCAAGTCCGTCAAGTGTGCCTTACAAATGTGGGAGATCTCTAAGAAACCGAGTCTGCTAAGTGGTTGTCTTTTTTTCTGTTTGTTTCCACTTGAGGGACTTCAGCAATCTTTTGGTTGTGGCAAAACAGAGGATTTTCCTATAAGCATATATGTGGAATATTCACCAACTTCATGATCATTTGTCTTAGTTCTTACTCATCATTCATTGGGAGATGGAACACAATTGCTCATTTCGATTTACTGGGTAGTTATTACACGTGTTAATTTTGATGCTGGGACCGAAGCCAGGGAGGTGTAGCTGGAGGTGTGTTTTCCACAAGCCAACTCAGCTTCTTGGCCATGGAGCTTGTCCAAAGGCTCTGCAGATATCTCGGGGAAATCCAGTTGGGGAGGCCTGGTGTCTCCGAAGGTTTAGGTTCTGAGAATCTCACCATTTGCCCCGGGTCTTTCAAATCGTGAAGACTTAATTACCAAGGTAATGGCATTAGCAGGAGGATCCTTTGAAATGGAGTTATTTCATGACAGAATGCCCCTCACGGATCGACCGCAACCCTTCCAGAAGAAAACTGAGGGCGTAGGAAGTTATTCCTTGCACTTTGAGTATACTCAAGCAGCATGCACGTTCAAAAACAGAAAGCTCACAGAAATTCACCAGGCACCCTTGCCTGGCCATGATTTGATGTTGGAATTCCCTGCTTGCAAATCCCTGAGGAGTAAATATCCACTGGATGCAAGCCAGGCAATATATGGAACAGTGCTATTGTATGTGACTGAGGTGAGTGTTTGAAATGGAGAGTAAGAGATGATGGAGAGAAGAGAAGGGATTCGTGGGTCCACTTGAAGATGCAGCTGTGGCACCTGCTGGTGGTTTCAGGGTGAAACAAAGTAACTACACATGCATCATCCTTTTGTTTTCTTCATGGAGGAATGTGATCATGCATGGAAAGACTGAGATGGGAAAGGTGGGACAAGAGAGATGAGAAAGTTTAGAAATCCAGAGTTGTGGCTTGGTCCTGGGACCACAGGTACGTGGGTGAACACACTACACGGACAGATGACAGCACATGTGGGGCAGAAAAGTGTCAAGACAATATTTGTCATTAAGATGAGCAACCCTTCAACAGTAGTAGAAAGCGATCATGATGCAGGTGTGAGTCTCCCAACGGGTCCTATAGAGGGATATATGTTCGGAAGAGTGTTTGCTCAACAATTATGCGAAAAATGAACAGAGGGATTTCAAGATTTTTTTTCAGGAAATAATGTAAGACAAGCACCATGGTCTTTTCTGAGTTTGGCCTGGTCTTTCTGAATCAACTCTGTTCCAAAATGCTGCAAAAAATCACAGAATGTGGCCACCCCGCTTTCCTTTCTTTCCACAGCAGGCGCCTTCAGTGCTCATATGCACTCACCTTCAATGCATGCACCCAGTATGGACTCCATGTCTCTCATTGGATTGAAATTCCTTCCTGCAAGTTGGCTGTGAACTTCACCACTGCCATAGCGAAGCCTTTCTCAGTGCACCTGTCATTGCTGTCCAGCCTCCAATGCTTCTGGGATTCTTGGCTCCCTGTCTGAGCTCCAAGCACCACTTCCATTAGTTTGCCCCCATTTCTTACATCTTCCCTGAATCCGCCTTACAGCCTGGCTCTTCTGCATAGCCTGAAAGTCTCCTATGCCTGCATAGCTTTTGTGCACTGCAAAAAACCCTGAGGGGCTAATATTCAAAAAGACAGTGTGAGCATCTCTGAGTGCTGTAGCGTGTATGACCCAGTAAATGGTGAGTGCAATCAAGGGGGTGTGCATTGATGTTCTGATTTCTCCTTTTTCCATTGTGATGGGGGGTGGAACCCATGCCTGCCACAGGCCACACCCCTGGACCTCAAGCCACCGTGTCCCCGCACATGGCCACACCCTCAGCTGTCCTGTGGGCCCTAGGCCATCAAGTCAGGGCACATGGAACAAGCACTTTTTGAAAGTGGAGGGATTTCATCCAGAAGGCTTTAGAAGACGACCCAGCGGATTGGAAGTGGTCATGCTTCTGCTGTCCTCCCTGTCCCTGAAAACTGAACAAGAGAATGTTGACACTGGAAGGAGCAGCGGTGGGCACACCGTTATCCTCTTTCTTCTGACTGCACTTGTGAGTTTTCCAAAGTTCCCGGCCTGGGCCTTGTGATCGTGGCACACCCCTTGCATGTGGCTGGCTCTACCAGGCCAGTGGTTGGTGAGTTTGACCTCCTTGGCATCCAACGGTAGATCTACAGGATCTTGGAGAGCCTCAGCAGAAGATAGGTAAGCTCCAGTGTGGGCAAGGGATGGGGGACAGCATGTGCTTCCAGCTCAGTGGAGGGCTTCATGGACCAGTAACTCTTGCTGGGTTTGGGATGGATGGCTTGAGCATTGAGATCACAAGGTCAGGCAGTGGTTGTTGTTGCAGGGGCTACTGCAGCAGAGGCTTGTTGCATGATTTTGCAAGGTGTACCTGCAAGGGGGCAGGAATGGCCCTGGATTGTTGACACAGCAGTCTTCCATGCATGTATAGAGGAAGAGGCAATCCAACCCTGGATTGTTGTGCTGCACTGCTGTCCCTGTTTCAGTATCTGATTGGTGGCCACTGGATGATTTTGGCCTCCTGAAGCATGCCTGCACTGATCTGGTTTGAGCCTGGACTTGTGTGTGCCAGTTGGCTGGGCTGCTGTCTTGCAAGGCTGATCGCATCCTCAGGTAGTTAAGCCTGCATTGTGCCCACAGGTAGAAGGAGGGCATGTGTGTGAAGCTAGGAGAGGGCTGAGGATGCCAGGAGAGATTCTGATTTCAGGAATATGGGTAGCCTCAAGAAGAGAGGGAGACGCACTCTTTGTTGGTGGAGGAGGTAGAGACTGAGGGGTAGCATGATGTTTCTGGGAGTCTTAGTTTGTGCTTGGTACCTTCCCTTGGCATCCAAGTAGGGATGGATGCCTCCGAGTCCGGGAATGTGCGGGGATGTTGGACAGGCCATGCAGGTTGGTGGAAGTATTTTGTGGGAAGTGTTAAGAGACCTGTGTCAGGGCACCTGAGCTTTGTTTTCAAGAAGTGTGTTGAAGGCTTGAATTGCATGATCAATATGGAAAGCATGTACTGCTCCTGCATTTTACCAAACCCATATCTTCCTATTGCTAGGTGTGTGACTGTATTAAACTGTATTTCTAATTCATGGTGATTTTGACATTTTACCTTTTCTTACTTAAAAGAATAGGCAATGATTTAATCTTTGATATAGTGTGTACGTGTGTGTGGAAACGCGCACATGCGTGTGGTTCTACTCAGCTAAGGATTCCTTGAGCTGAATAGTAAAAATGTGGCCCTGAAGACTTTTTGTAACACTACCTTTTTCTTGTTCATTCTTTCCATTTTGACCCAAAACAGAGGTTCCTCCACTGCTATGTTGGCACAGTTTGCAACATGAGATTTTCGTAACGATAGGCGGTATCCTGTGAGCAATATGTATTAGGGCTCAATGTCTCCGAGTCCGTTGAGTGTGCCTTACAAATGTGGGAGATCCCTAAGAAACCGAGTGTGCTAAGTGGTTGTCTTTTTTTCTGTCGGTTTCCACTTGAGTGACTTCAGCCAACTTTTGGTTGTGGCAAAACAGAGGATTTTCCTATATCCATATACATGGAATATTCACCAACTTTAATGATCGTTTGACTTACTTCTTAATCATCCTTCATTGGGAGAAGGAACACAATTGCTCATTTCGCTTCCCTGTGTAGTTTTTACACGTGTTAATTTTGATGCTGGGACCGAAGCTAGGGAGGTGTAGCTGGAGGTGTGTTTTCCACAAGCCAACTCAGCTTCTTGGCCATGGAGCTTGTCCAAAGGCTCTGCAGATATCTCGGAGGAAATCCAGGTGGGGAGGCCTGGTGTCTCCGAAGGTTTAGTTTCTGAGAATCTCACCATTTGCCCCAGTTCTTTCAAATCGTGAAGACTTAATTACCAAGGTAATGGCATTAGCAGGAGGAACCTTTGAAATGGAGTTATTTCATGACAGAATGCCCCTCACAGATCGACCACAACCCTTCCAGAAGAAAACTGAGGGCATACGAAGTTTTCCCTTGCACTTTGAGTATAATCAAGCAGCATGCACGTTCAAAAACAGAAAGCTCACAGAAATTCAGCAGGCATCCTTGTCTGGCCATGATTTGATGTTGAAATTCCCTGCTTGCAAATCCCTGAGGAGTAAATATCCACTGGATGCAAGCCAGGCAATGTAAGGAACAGTGCTATTGTATGTGACTGAGGTGAGTATTTGAAATGGAGAGTAAGAGATGATGGAGAGAAGAGACGGGATTTGTGGTTCCACTTGAAGATGCAGCTGTGGCACCTGCTGGTGGTTTCAGGGTGAAACAAAGTAACTACACATGCATCATCCCTTTGTTTTCTTCATGGAGGAATGTGAGCATGCATGGAAAGACTGAGATGGGAAAGGTGGGACAAGAGAAATGAGAAAGATTAGAAATCCAGAGTTGTGTCTTGGTCCTGGGACCACAGGTACGTGGGTGAACACATTACACGGACAGATGACAACAGATGTGGGGCCGAAGAATATCAAGACAAGATTTGTCATTAAGATGAGCAACCCTTCAACAGTAGTAGAAAGCGATCACGATGCAGATTGAGTTTCCCAATGGGTCCTATAGCTGAATGCATGTTTGGAAGAGTGTTTACTCCACAATTATGCGAATAATAAACAGAGGGATTTCAAGATTTTTTTCAGGAAATAATGTAAGCCAAGCACCACGGTCTTTTCTGAGTTTGGCCTGGTCTTTCTGGTTCAACTCTGTTCCAAAATGCTGCAAAATTCACAGAACTTGACCACCCCGCACTGCTTCCCTTTCCGTCCATAGCAGGCGCCCTCAGTACTCATCTGCACTCATCTCCAATGTATGGACCCAGTATGGACTCTACGCCTATCATCGGATTGAAATTCCTTCCTCCAAGTTGGCTGTGAACTTCCCCACTGCCATAGGCGAAGCCTTTCTCAGTGTACCTGTCATTGCTGTCCAGGCCCCAATGCTTCTGGGATTCTTGGCTCCCTGTCTGAGCTCCAAGCACCACTTCCATTAGTTTGCCCCCATTTCTTACATCTTCCCTGAATCCGCCTTACAGCCTGGCTCTTCTGCGTAGCCTGAAAGTCTCCTATGCCTGCACAGCTTTTGTGCCCTGCAAAAAATCCTGAGGGGCTAATATCACAAAAGACACTGTGAGCATCTCTGGGCGCTGTAGCTTGTATGACTCAGTAAATGGCGAGTGTAATTAAGGGGGTGTGCATTGATGTTCGCATTTCCCCTTTTTCCTTTGTGATGGGGGTGGAACCCGTGACTGCCACAGGCCACACCCCCGGACCCCAAATCACCGTGTCCCAGCACATGGCCACACCCTTGGCTGTCCAGTGATCCCTAGGCCAAAAAGTCAGGGCACGTGGAACAAGCCCTTTTTGAAAGTGGAGGGATTTCATGCAGGAGGCTTTAGAAGAAGACCCAGCACCATAGGAGTGGACATGCTTCTGCTGTCCTCCGTGTCCCGGAAAACTGAACAACAGAATGTTGACACTGGAAGCAGCAGGGGAGGGCACACCGGGATCCTCTTTCTTCTTACTGCACTGGTGAGTTTTCCAATGTTCCCGGCTCTGGACTTGCGAGGGTGGCAGTCCCCCTTGCATGTGGCTGGCTCAACCAGGCGTGTGGTTGGAGAGTTTGACCTCAGGTAGTGAGGCCTGCATTGTGCCCACAGGTAGAAGGAGGGCATGTGTGTGAAGCTAGGAGAGGGCTTAGGATGACAGGAGAGGTGCTGGTTTCAGAAGGAATATGGGTAGCCTCAAGAAGGGAAGGAGAGGCACTCTTTGTTGGTGCAGGAGGTAGAGACTGAGGGCTAGCATGATGTTTCTGGCAGTCTTAGTTTGTGTTTGGTACCTTCCCTTGGCATCCAAATAGGGATGGGTGTCTCCGAGTCGGGGAGTGTGTGGGGTGTTGGACAGGCCATGCAGGTTGGTGGAAATATTTTGTGGGAAGCATAAAGAGACCGGTATCCAGGGCACCTGAGCTTTATTTTCAAGAAGTGTATTGAAGGCTTGAATTGCATTATCAATATGGAGAGCATGTACTGCTCCTTACATTTTACCAAACCCATATCTTCCTATTGCTAGGTGTGTGACTGTATTAAACTGTATTTCTAATTCATGGTGATTTTGACATTTTACCTTTTCTTACTTAAAGATAGGTTACAATTTCATCTTTGACATAGTGTGTACCTGTGTGTGGAAACGCGCACATGTGTGTGGTTCTACTCAACTAAGGATTCCTTGAGCTGAACGATAAAAATATGGCCCTGAAGACTTTTTGTAACACTACCTTTTCCTTGTTCATTCTTTCCATTTTGACCCAAACGAGAGGTTCCTCCACTGATATGTCGGCACGGTTTGCAACATGAGGTTTTTGTAACGATATGTGGTATCCTGTGTGCAATATGTATTAAGGCTCAAGGTCTCTGAGTCCGTTTAGTGTGCCTTACAAATGTGAGAGATCCGAAAGAAACCGAGTCTGCTAAGTGGTTGTCTTTTTTTCTGTCTGTTTCCACTGGAGTGACTTCAGCAAACTTTTGGTAGTGGCAAAACAGAGGATTTTCCTATATGCATATACGTGGAATATTCACCAACATTAATGATCGTTTGACTTAGTTCTTACTCATCCTTCATTGGGAAATGGAACACAATTGCTTATTTGACTTTCCTGTGTAGTTATTACAAGTGTTAATTTTGATGCTGGGACCGAAGCTAGGGAGGTGTAGCTGGAGGTGTGTTTTCCACAAGCCAACTCAGCTTCTTGGCCATGGAGCTTGTCCAAAGGCTCTGCAGATATCTCGGAG
>PVKS010044236.1:0-14435 GCA_004027875.1 Aplodontia rufa
AAAAAAAAAAAAAAAAAAAAAAAAAAAAAAAAAAAAAAAAAAAAAAAAAAAAAAAAAAAAAAAAAAAAAAAAAAAAAAGAATAAAGCCAAAATTAGAATCTTTCCCCTGCCTACGAATTTGGCATCTTTTTGTCTAATATTCCTTATTCCTATCTGCTATTGCTATTCTTTATGCCCATATTTTGAAATGTAGAACACTCTGCTTACGGGTTTGATTAATTTTTCCTCTTGGTTTCAGCAGTCTGTAATTTGTTCTATTATGCATTAGCACAGAGCTGATACGAAACACAAAAGAGGGTGAGGAAGGGAGGATGAAACAAGCCACAATACCACCTTCATTGTCATCTTGATGGCCCAGTGAACTATTTTGGTTAAATAATCTCCGAATATTACTGAATCCACTTTCTCAAAAAAGTTTGGATGTTTCAACTGTAGTTAGCTGGCCCAATATTTTCCAACCAGATCAGTATGGAAAATGTCTAAAAGTCTCCTTCTCAGTCTCAGCTGAAATATCATGTAATTTAACTTTATTAATAAAAATATTCAACTTTATCTTTCTGTGCAAGACAAGACAGAAATTACATGTTCTCATTTACATATGGAAGCTAAAGAACTGATTTCATAGAAGCAGGGAGTAGAATAGTGCTTACAGGTGCTGGGAAGGGTGGGGAATGGAGGGTGGATGGTTAATGGGTAACGGGGTGAACCCGGATGGGAGGAATGACTCCTAATGGTTTATAGTACAGGAGGGCAACTATGGCTGTCAATAATTAATTACTTCAAAACTGTAGAGAGGATTCTGAATGTCTTCACCCCAAACAATGGGTGTCTATGTATGACAATTATCCTGATCTGATCATTACTCATCATATACATGTGTTGAAACATCACCCTGAATCCTGTAAATAATTATGGTTGGTATGTTTCAACTAAAAATTTCAGGAATTAAAATACAAAAGACCAACTTTATATTTGCACATTATCATGCAAAATTGAAAACATAAATAATCTATTATATTTACTTTTCTTTTCAACCAACTTGTATTTATTTTGGGTAAAAGAGTCGATATGGAGGCTGGAGCGGTAGCTCAGAGGTTACAGAGTTTGCCCGGCATGCGTGAGTACAAGAGTTCGAGGCCCAGCACCACATACACAGCGAAGTCTCGGAGCAATTGGGGCCACATGAAAATCTAAATAAAAATTGATCCTCTTTCTCTCTCTCTCTTAAAAAAAGAAAAAAGAGTCGACATGATGTTAGTTCATAAAATCTTTTTTTTTTCTTTTTAAGAGAGAGGGGAGAGAGAGAGAGAGAGAGAGGATCAGTTTTATTTAGTTTTTCATCTGGCCTTTGTTTCTCAAGCACTTAGCTGTGTATGTGGTGCTGGGGTTCAAACCTGGGTCCTTGCGCGTGCCAGGCAAGCGCTCCAACCTCTGATCCACCACTCTAGTCCTCTAGTTCATAAAATTGTAATATTAATTTTTTTTACTGTGATCATCTTTTAAACTATTGCAAAATGGACAATTTATAAAATCCATTCTCTCTCTCTCTTTTTTTTTGATTCCTTTGTTTTATGCAGTGTTTCTATCCTTATGTGTACTTCATGGATTAGAACTAGAATTGCATTTTCCATCTGTAAGTAATAGAAATAAAACATGTAATATAAATAGAAGCTTTAATAAAGTATAATTGAGTTGAATTTATCATAATTTTTTACAGTCTTCGAGGTAGCTTGGAAGAAAATAACAGTGTTAGACAATGGTACAACTGAATCTTCAAATCAACGCTTGGATTGCATTAAATACAATTTAAGTTCCTAGAACCAAGGATGTAATGGTCCAGCTCCGCTTTGAATTCTCATATGATTGTCTTCATTTCCAGTTCCACTGAAAAGAAAGTAGGGCAGGCCTGGTAGTGAGAGGACTGGGTGGAAAACCTTCTAGGGATTGGAGTACATAGGAACCATTGGAAGAAAAGGAAAACAGAGAACCCTGGGAGTATGTGATAATAAGCTTTACGCTCACCAAATAAAGAGGAAGTAGTTTGCATTTTTCTGGGTTCTGCAGAGAGCAGTTTCTGGATCAAGATCTGAAATTACTTAAAATAAAAAAATGGATACAATAAGAAACAGTTTAAGCTTCAAGTTTGGACTGAGATTGTGCTTTCCCTCCTTGAAAACCTGAATAATCATTTCTGGGAAGTATTTGCAAAGCATTTTGGTATGATTGAAGAGCTGAGTTAAGATTGCTTCTGAGGCTTTTTCTCAAACTCTAGATTCTATGTTTAAAGATAATGAGTGGAAGAAATTCTCCAAACTCATCCTGCAAGCTCATCCTCCGAACCATTACCTCCTGTTAATTATATTCTAACGATAATGACAATGACAGGTACATTGTATTGCTCCCATTTTAGAGATGAATAGACTGAAGTAATGTGATATTCAGCAACATTCACAGTATCAGCTCAGGAGCAATGGAGCTGGGATCTTGATCTAGGAGGGTCCACCCTGAGCAGACATAATAATGATACTGAAATCAGCAGCGATTACACTTTCTCCTGAAACTTTCATTGCTCTCCTAATTGGGGAAGGGATTTAGGAAGTCCCAAGGCACTGTAATAAGCATTTTCAGGTATTATCTCATTTAATCCTTAAAAATCCTTCTGTAGTGTGGGTGTGACCATCTCTGCTAAATGCAGATGAAGAGGCTGAGGGTTATGGTCATAATCCAGGAAATAAAAGACACTATACTCTGTCAAACAATTATCTTTAATTCACCCAGCTTAGCCATTCATTCCAGAGAGAATCACAAACTCCTGTCTAGAAGTCAGCTCCAAATGTGCAATGTGAAATGACTTCAAATAAGTGTCATGAATTAGTCTCTAAAGTCCATTTTAACAGTTATTTGTTAACAGAGGAGTTCCTCTAGTCTGTGTAGAATAGTTGGTCAATCAATTCAGTACTGAATTAATCATCAGTCAATCAACAATCAATGTGTCAGGCACTGTGGAGGATAAACAATGATTCCTGTATTCAAGCTGCATATGTCTTAGCTAAGCATTCAGAAGATACAGACCCAAACAGTTAGTAATAAAGGAAGCCAACTGACTTACACAAAGGATAAAAGAGTTTTTGTGTGCGGAAGATATTTTGTTGGACTGTGAGGGATAGGAGAGGCTTCAAGGGAGTTGACCTGTGTGTGGATAAATGGCTGGTGAGTTGAGTGGAGAGGATTACACAGAACAATTGAGATAGAAGAAATAAAACCAAAGGGGACAGTTTGTAATATGTAAAATATTAGACTGCAAGAGCAAGACCAGGTTGCTTTTTAGTTGCTTTATTACTTACAATGTTGCAATTCATTCCAGGAGTAATTTAAAAAATTATCTTAAGAAAATGTACAAATATCAATAACAATAGATTTACTTGTTATTGATGATCAGAATAGCTCTGATACATGGTAGGGTGTGCACGTTTACTTGTTTAAGAGTGGTTGCCTGGGGCTGGAACGGTGGCTCCGTGGTAAAGGCACTCACCTAGCATGTGCGAGTACGCGGATTCAAATCCCAGCACTATGTACTCAACAAAGTGTCTGAAAGCCACAGGGGAAAAAAAAACTAAATAAAATTGATTCTGTCTTTCTCGCTCTCTCTTTCTCTCTCTCTCACTGTCCCTCTCTCTCAAAAAAAAAAAAAAAAAGAGTGGTTGCCTGCAGGCTGCTCTCCACCCAAAAAGCTGGCCTACTATGTGACTTCATAAAATTTAGCTGTCTCTATCCCTAAGTCATTTAATTCTAGGACTGGGAATTGTAAACATAGCCCACATATTGATGCTATTTTTCTCTGGGGAGTTGGGTCTGAATATAAGTAAACTCATGACTGCTTTTCCCCATGGAGTGGAGCGGAGGTGATACCATGTGACCTAAGCCTGGGTCACTAAAATTCATGCTTATTTATGGAAACTCAGTGAGTCCAAGCCAACTTATGCAAAACGCCCATCTAACCCAAAGATTGCCATGTTCCTACAGGAAAAGGCCGAGTTTTGGTGCTCTGAGGACTCTATCAGCCCCGCTGGCTCCTTCCAGGTCTCTGTGTTGAGGGACCAGACATGAGATTGAGGTCATGTTGGATCCCCCAGAACAGCGTCCTGACCAGTTGAGTGCAGATCAAATCCTGTCAATGTCGTGTTAAGTACAAGAAGCACATAGCCGAGACATCCAAATCATAAAGCAGTTGTTAAGGAACAGTGCTCTAGAGTTTGTTTTTATGAAGTCACCGATAACCATAACTTCTGGTCAAGTGTAAGTTTTGGATCTCTCCCCCCACTTCCTACCCCTTAGCCCTGCCATCCTGTGGTCCCTTCCTTAGTCAGCAAGCCTGGTGTGGCAAATGTCCCCCCCTCTCCTGCACTACACTGGAATGTCACAGGCATCTGGGGACTGTGTCTGTCTGCTTCTCCCTGGTGAATGCTGCCCCGGAGGGAGGAGTGCTCTGCCCCAGCCCTCATTTGCACAACACATGGGTTTTGCAATGTTCCATGTAGCACTGTGGGAGTCCATTAGGTAATCTAGAAGTCAGTCGGAAAGCAAAAGACTGGAGACAAAGATGTTCAAAAGCAAGGTACAGATCACGCATTCCATTGTGAGTTTTCTGGGACAGCCCTGATTCTAAGTGTTCTCTATCACCAAAAATTATTGAAACATCTTAGAATTTCCTGTATTTTTGGCACCTGAGTTATTTATTCCAGACTATCTCTTTCACTGGAAGAGGCATAAAATCTTTTGTGAGAATATGTGTCCCAATTTTGTGTTCAGAAAATAGGCCAATGTACTTTTAACTCAGAGTTATAGTGTAACAAATTTGGTATCTGCAGTCAGATGATAGAGGCTGTGGCCTGCTGGATGGTATAAAGGGGGAAACTGGAAAAAAAAAGTGGTCTTTCCATAAACTTTATATTTAGTGCACATATACAGATATCCTGGAAATGGTAATAGCTTAGCCTAGTTTTTTAGATAGTTGTAATCATCATTAGAGTCAATCTGTTCACCGTGCATTACTATACAAGAAGTTCTTGAGGATTTTTAAAAATATTTTGGATCTTGTTTTCTTTTTTTTTAAAGAAAGAGGGGCAGCAAGAAAAAAAGAGAGAGAATCGATTTTATTTAGTTTCTCACGTGGCTTTTGTTATTCCAACACTTTGTTGCGTATGTGGTGCTGGGGTTCAAACCCATGGACCCGGACATGCAATGCAAGCACCATAACCGCTGAGCCGCTGCTCCAGCACTGGTTCTTGGTTTTTAATTTTCTGATAAGCCACAAGTTTTTTTTTTTTTAATAATGGTATGCCATAGTTATTGTTATTATGAAAATTTTAGCTTTGTATTCCAGTAGATCGGGGTGAAAACACGATCCACAGTACACCAGAGCTCCAGGACTTAACTGAGTTCTGTGCTTTCCCTAAAGCATGTGGGTTGGGTTGCCGATACTTACTGTATATAGCGCAACTTGCACAAGGCAACTCCTCCCCAGGGTCATCAAGTGAAGCCTCATGAACCAGTCTGTTTAATGCTATTCAAAAAGTAAAAGAGATTTTTGATCAGCAGAAATAATATTTTCTAATTAAATCCTTTTCCTCCAGAATGTAAATGTCATTTAAGTAAGTCCAACATTGTTGGTATTAATAATAAAGAAAATTACAAAAATGAAGTCTCTGTATTTTTACCTGCGTATTCAATGGAGAAATTTCTGCTACCATGTCACCCCGCTTGTCTGTCCTCTGGTGTATTATTGTTCCCTCCCCTAAACTTATTCCGTTACTCCACATGTGGCATTACTCCGCATCGATCACTAGTAGTCCATGAGGTCAGAAGATACTTCCACCCCCTTTCCTAACAAAAAGGGATGCCGTAATAGTTAAAAGAGATGTGACTATCCCTAGGTAAAATTTTAATCTTACTTACAAAGAAACCACGCAGTAGCTGGATTTTAAATTTTTTTTTTTGACAAAGTATTACGAAGAAAAAAAAGGCTATGACCATTTTAGGAAATAGGAAACAGTGTCAGAAGAATGCACATTATAAAAATGTAGGATCTGGACAAAAAAGTGATCCACACAATTGAACATGCTTAAAGAGAGAAAGGGAAAGATAAGTAGATGAATCCATCGGTTCTCAACCTTCGTTATGGAAAGCTATGACATCAAAATATTTTGAATAAAAATTTTCATTGAGTAGGTGAAAATAGTTTGTTTCTTCATATTTTCTGTTTCTGATAGAGAAAAAGGAAAAGAGCTAGGAACTGAGAATGTAGTAAAAGATTGTAGTAAAAGCCACCTCACGATTAGGAAGGCACGGCCCTTTTTAAAGGTCTGAACTCTTGGTTAAAGCTAAGTATAGGAATTGAGGAAGTTCAACTATCAGTGATCTTAAATTAAAGTAAAATATAGGAGAAGGTTCTCCAATGACCTCTATAGCTTAAACCGTAGGTGGCTTGCTTAAAACTGTGCACAACAGAAGGCAAGAAGATATTTCATGCTGAAGAGCTCTGTATTGATAGCAAAGTCCTACCAAGAATGGAAGTCTGGCATTTAAGTAGGAAGTGATTGACAATGGTTTAGTAACATGAAACTATAAACAAATATCTGCATTTATTTCACTCTTGCCTCTGACTTGACTTAAATACTTTGTAATATGCATGGGGTGGTGGAAAACCTGAGGGATCACAATTAAAGGGCCTACATAGGAAGCCTAATTTTTCTTTTTATCAATTGTATGATTTATAAAGTTAATATGATTGGTTAGTTTAGGAAACGAATGAATTCTCTACAGCTAGCAAAAATGACAGCTTTTTTACATATGTTTTTACTGTGTTACTATATTAGAACAGTAGAAGGGGAGTCATCTGTTGAAGTGTTGACCTTGTCTTGTAAGCACACCTGTTCATGCCTGAGAAAGAGGGCCAGGGAAGGTAACGAACATTTGTGAGTATCCACCGCCACTCCTGAGTGGTGCTAGGCACTTGACTACTCAATCCTGAAATGCTGGTGAGTTGGTTACTGCATAGGCAAAGAAACTATAGACTCTAGAGAATTAATTCGTTTGAGGTTTTTTTTTTTAAGAGAGAAGGACAGTGAGAGAGAGAGAGAGATAGAGGCAGAGAGAATAAATTTTTATTGAATTTTTCACATGGTTTTCGTTGCTCTGACACATAGTTGTGTACCTGGTGCTGGGGTTCGAACCCATGTACTTGCACATGCCAGGAAATTGCCATAACCGCCAATCCACCACTCCAGCCCCTCGTGTGAGTTTTTAAGAGGATGATTTATGGAGTTTGATTAAGAATCAAATACAGATCCTCACGTCTTCAAAGATCACACTCTGTCTATCAACTGCTGTTATGGTTTGGATATAATGTGTCCCCCAAAGCTCCTGCTAATGCAGCAGTCCTCTCAGAAGGGAAATGATTGGATTGTGAAAGCCCTTACTGAATCTGGAGATCCTGGTTTGAATGGACTGACTGGGGAGGGGTGGGGCTCATGGCAGGTCACTGTGGATGAACCCTGGAGGGGTGCACCTTCCCTTTTGCCCCTCCTCTCCTCTCTGTCTCTGTGTCCTGACCCCCACCATGAGCTGAGCGGCTTTGCTCCCTTGATGCTAAGCTGCTTCATCTTGGGCCAGAGCAACGTGGAGTCAGCTGTCTGTGGACTGCTGAAACTGTGAGCCCCAAATCAACTTTTCCTCTCCTGAGTTGTTCTTGTTGGATATTTTGGTCACAATGATGCAAAAGCTAAATAAAACTACATCCTAATGAAACTACGTGATATAACAAACTTGGTTCACTCAAGTGTCTTGGAATTGAAGGCATCAGGCATTTTTTTCCTCTCCTGGTTCTTTGGAGGGGGGTGATATTCTGACCCTCTCTTGCTCTACTGTAATTCGTAAATGCTTAATAGCCACTAAGTACCAAGTAAATTTGAATCACTGTGCTAACTCTTCCAGTGAGATTTTTATTTTCATTATTGTTTTTGGTAAACATAATTCGAAAGCCTGACGTGTGTCAATGCACCCTGGAAAAGAACGTTGTCTGTTTATTGCTATGTGAAATTTCATTTAAGCCATGTGATGACCTGCGAGGTGATTTATAATTACCATTGTGCCTTGAAGATATTGCTGTCAACGCGGTGAGGTTATCAATTCATACAGCTAGTGAGAGGTGGACCTTGGATTCCTCATGCCAAAGCCCTTCTGTCTGGATACCTTACTGTTCTGTCAGATTCTTGAGAGGGCAATCAGCATCTCTTGCCTGTGCGTTCATTGATTCAATATTCAACACTGAAATGGGGATTATGTTTAAGAGATGGGAGCTTTCCTAGAACACCTGAAAATATTTACTTCACTTTTCCCAAAGTGGTCACCTAAAGTACATTTGCATGTGCATGCATACATGGCGATATTTAAGAAAAGAATGGATAATCCATGTGATATTTAGAACCCATATTGTAAAACGTTTTCAAGAGTGTAACTTAAATTATTTCCATTTCTACTGGAGGTACGCATTTTCTTTTCTTATTTGTTACTGGGGATTGAACCTGGTGGCACCTGACCCCTGAGCCACATCTTCAGTCATTTTTATTTTTTATTTTGAGACAGGGTCTTGCTAAGTTGCTTAGGGCCTCACTAAATTGCTGAGGCTGGTTTTGAACTTGCAATCCTCCTGCCTCAGCTTCCTGAGTCACTGGGATTAAAGGCATACACCACCACATCAGGTGAGAAATCATATTTTAAATCTAAAACTAACTTCTCTGTATCAGTGAACAAAATGATATCTTACATAAACAGTCATGGTGGCACATTTCTGGGTAAGATCATATAATTTTATTGCTTTACTCAGAATAATTCTCTGTGTGTGTATATATGTATATACATATATATGTAGGGTGGCATTTCTGAGTTCAAAATTCTGCATAATTTTTGAATTTTCTCACCAAATATTGACTTTGGATTTCTATCCATGTCCCAACTCAGATATATACATACACACATACACACACACACACACACACACATATGCATGTATAAATATATATATATACACACATGAATGGACACATCAATAAATTAATCTGGTATTTATTGACAGTATGCATTTATGATGATTTTCATTGAAACTGAAGCCAAAATCTCGATGGTGTATGAGTTCATCCTGTTTACAGCATTTTTTCTGTGTCATATCCAAAGTCCAGATACTGCTTCCCACTTACAGTAACACCTGAAAGCATAACATCCCCCTTCACAGGACTTTAGAGATTTCAGCAGAAGACTGTGTAAAAAGTCACAATGAACTAGATTAATAACTCCTCCATGATAATATACTATACTGTTAAAATGTATCAGGAAATATTTAGGTAAAGCTACTCAGTGTAAACATTTCTTTATTGCTATTCAATGTAGCTGGAAAAAAACAAATCCTAATTTTAGTTCTCAAAGTGTAACTCTGTTTCTTCCTTTGGGATTTTTTTGCTCAGCAGCCAAATGTAGATAATAAGTGGAAAAAATGTAACTGAACGGTTCCTCAATCCTTGTGCTGCAAGAGTTGGACCCCGGAGCCCCTCAAGGTTGCTGTGTTGTGTGTGTGTGTGTGTGTGTGTGTGTGTGTGTGTGTTTGCACTGTATATGTGTTGGGTCAGGGAAGTATCTAGAAAATTAGTGTAAGCCTGGCACCATGTTAAATATACTTAACGTTTTATGAATCCTTTGTCATCTTGGCTGATTCTCAACACATTTTCTCGAGGGCACACAGCTGGTCTTGCCCTCTATCCCTCAGACGACAGAGGTCCTCCTGATGCCTGGATTCTGCCCTTACTTTTTGAGCTACACTTAGTAGGTCTGAGACACAAAGACTTTCAAAGGGACTTCTTCCCCCGGCATTCACACATGGAGACTTCTTTGAGTACCAGGACGACCGCGATCCTTCTAGGTAGAGCTAGGAACCACTCTTTCTGCACTGGGGAGGAGCGAAAGCTTGGCAGGAGAGCCAGGGGGACCGTGGGGGAAATGCGACTCTGGACCTCCTAACAGTCAGGAGGGTTTAGCTGGCTTCTGATGAGGCAGCAGGACAACAATGCTCTGAGTGCTCACTTTGTTTAAATGAGGAAGTAGAGAGAGAGAGCTCATTTTCACTGTATTCAAGCATGCTCTGTAGTACGATTTCTTTAGAATTTGCCTACTTCAAATTCTAGAGCAGAGTTTTAGTGAGCCGGACACAGAAGAATTGAGAAGCAATGTTCACATAGAATGCTACACACTTGTTGAACACTTAACGAGAGGTAGCAGAGGGAATCAGTTACTTTTTTTTTTTTTTTTTTTTTACATTATGCTGTTTTTCTTAGTCCCATGAATGCCTCCTGTGTTAATTTATGAACAGTTTTAAACATGTGATCACATTTGGGGCATAAAAGTCTACAGCGCTGTGGGTAATTGCAAACTACTGAAAATACAAGGGCAGTAAGCTAGCACTTTTCAACTAGTACAGTTTATGGTAAAAAGAGAAAGTGCAGGCTCCTGCCTCATCAGAGAAGAATGAGGGTTTTCAGTTGTAAACTGAAGGACTTCAAGCTGAATCTCATCAACAAACGTTTTGTTTTTTACTTGTATCAGTTGTCAACATTCAGAAATCAATAAACTCGGATTCCCAGAATCACTTGGAAGGTCCAGAAGTCACGGTAATACTGGGCCTGACAGTAGCAACTCTGGCTTCTTTGGAGCACACGTTCTCTGAATTTGCCTTAATTCCCCCTCTGGGTGACTTACTTTGTTTATTCAGCTCTTGAATGTGTTTGGGTTTTGATCTCATATTTAAGCACCAGTTTTCAGATTAATTTTCCAACAAATTAAATATTTTTTGAGATAGATAGATAGAGAATCTTATTTATATTTTCATTGGTTTTTGTTTTTCCAACACGTGGTGTTAAGGTTCTATCCTGGGTCCTAGCACATATCAGGAACATGCTCTACCACTAAGTCATCTCTCCAGCCCCATCAAACAAATTAACTTTTTTTTCTTTTAAGACAGAAGAACAGTGAGAGAGAGAGAGAGAGAGAGAGAGAATCAATTTTTATTTAGTTTTTCACATGGCCTTTTTGCTCTGACACTTAGCTGTGTATGTGGGTGCTGGGGTTTGAACCCGTGCACTTGTGCATGCCAGACAAACGCCGTAACCACCGAGCCACCATTCCAGTCCCAAACATATAAACTTTTGATCTGTTTCCAGCTCACCTCTTCTCCCCTGCACCTGCACCTCATCCTTGGGTGGATACTCAAGAGAAAAAAGTAGTGATCAGCCTGGCTTCCAAAAATCAAGCACCAAACACCTAGGAAGGACACAAGCCACCAAGTAGGGACCAGAGGGCTCTTGCTGTGCCAGGATCTAGTTTCCAAATACTGGATCAATTAGGGTAGGAGGCATCCTTGGGAGCCAGTGTGAAAGAGGTTCCCAGTATGGACACGCTTCACTGTTTCAATAAACAGGATGCTGTATTACTGCAGGTCGACTAAGGATCAGCCCCCACTTGCTTGACGTGCAAGGGACAGTGATTTTGCCCTTGAAGACATTCTCCATTAGTCCATCTGTCCTTTTGATAGACGTCTTCTCATTAGCACTCTCTCTCTCTCTCTCTCTTCGCTCTCTGTGGTGTTACTGTCTAGATTTAAACTTCGCCCTGATAGCAGAGTGCTCTGCACAGTAAATTTCATAAATACATCACAAATGCAATGAGTCGAATTATTTATTTAATCCACAGGCTTTGTAATATGTATGATCAAAAAGACAAATGAAACCGCATTTGGTTTGATTTCCATATACTTGCATTTCATACCAAGAACCCAATCCGCACTCTCATGTAGAAGCACCTGTGACCAAAGCATAAAGCATTGAAAACCAACAAACATTTAACCTTTAACACGGAGGTGCACACAGAAGGAGAATTCATAGATTTGCTAATTCACCTTGCGCTGCGGAGTCTAGCATGAGTTCTGTCTTGAGCTACCACCACTCTGCACAATAATCAATGCAGAGCCTGGAAAAGCAGTCGCAAAGTGTAAAGGTTAATTTTAGATCATCAGAATATTGGGAGTGCTTTTTATTTCATCCTTTACTATAATTTTATGCTTTGGGAATTTTAATACAGACAGAAAAAATGGAAAGAAATAATTACTAGAGGTAATATTTCTATTTAAGTGGTAGAAGAGTGTGAAGGTAACATTTTTCTGGATGAATAGAAAATTTCCACTTATCATTATAAAAAGGTCTTAATATAATAGTAAAAGATTCTTCCAACAAATGTCTGTGTGTTTGAGATATGAAATTTGGCTCAATACACTTGTACAATAGTGCATAATACTCTATTAGCTGAAACTTTTTGAGGAGACTTATCATTGAGTTAAGGAATTTCTTTCTGTTTAGACAGTACTGTGAATAATAATTTATACTTACAAGGGCTTAAGAGACTGTTTCTTTTTGAAACAATAGCTTTTATTCCCAACCTGACTGTCGTTTGTAAAAAGATGTCTTTGAAGATACTGGTAAGACACACAGGGTTACTGAATTGACTTCATTAAAGAAATCTGTTCTGTTACTTTATGCCAACAAACATTCACACGCATTTTGAAATTTGATGACTCAAAAGTTAATTTCAAGAGAAAATGCTAGTCATTAATGCAAAAAAGAATTGTCTTTCAAATCTCAGCGGATTTCTTCTTAGGTAACTGTATGGCCACACTTTCATCTTGCCATGATGTCCAGAAGGTAATTTATTTCTTTTATTAAAGTGATTTGTGATTTCAAAGTCTAGATTACAGGAAAAATGGATATTTAAGTTGTTTCAAAAAACCACAGAAACACTCTTAGGCAAAAGCACAAGAACACTAGTTCTGGAAAATGTAGGCCACTGTTTCTGGGAGCTCTTGCCAGAAACTAATTTTAGTTGAAGGGACCTAACTATTTTCAAACCGCTCCCTTTACTGCCCTTGCCTACCATCTCTGGAGCCCTGCAGATGAAAGCACCTCACATGGCTTGGAATGTGGGTCTGTTACAAGTTTAAAGGGAGTTCTTTAAACTTCCATCATTTCATGCCAAACTCACGAGTTAGGCTAGGTCAGGGGTTGTTGACCTTTGGCACACACACCCAAACTGGCTTGATCTGAGGGCAACGCCTTGGGTAAATTCCTCCCTCTGGCCACCACGTCACATCCTTCCTCTGCCAGCCCTCTCATCCCCAGACCCACCAAGCCTCACACACTTTCTCTGTCTATTCTGGTTTGATTTCCAGTTGTGTGTTAACTGATAGAAAATGTGAGCCAATTCAGGGACACTTCCAAACACATTTGCATTAAAAGGAGACGCTGGAAGAGCCTGAAGTCAGCTTTAAAGTTGGAAGGAGGGCAGGGGCTGCCATCTTTCCTCCCCTGCAATTGCCTGCAGGCAAGGTGGGCAGCTGCTTCCAAACACTTCCTTAGGTCCAAACCCTGTTTGAAAAATGAGCCTCTTTCAAGCAGTAAAGTCAAGAATAAATGAATGAGATGCAATTAAGCTAAAAAGTTTTTGTACAGCTAAAGATCTAATCAAGAATATAAAGAGAGAACCCTCAGAATGGGAGAAAACCTTTGCCTACTACACCTCGGACAGAGGGCTAATATCCAGAATATATAAAGAACTAAAGAAACTAAACACCAAACCCACAAATAATCCAATCAATAAATGGGCTACGGATCTTAAAAGAAATTTCTCACCAGAGGAAGTCCAGAAAGCCCATAAATATATGAGAAAATGCTTTACATCATTAGCTATAAGGGAAATGCAAATCAAAACTTCAATGAGATACCACCTCACTCCTGTTTGAGTGCAAAAATGAAAAATTCTAACAACAGATGCTGGAGGGGCTGTGGGAAAAGAGGAAAACTGTCGTATTGCTGGTGGGACTGCAAACTGGTTCAGCCACTCTGGAAAGCAGTGTGGAGAATCCACAAAAAATTAAGGATGGAACCACGTTATGACCCAGCTATCTCACTCCTGGGTATTTTCCCAAAAGAGTTAGAATCAGTGTATTATAGTGATATGGCTTCATCACTGTTTGTAGCAGCTCAATTTACTATAGCTAGATTATGGAACTAACCCAGATGCCCCTCACTCCACCAGTGGATACAGAAACTTTGGTACATATATACAATGGAATACTCCTCGGCCATTAGAGAAGACAGTATTATGGCTTTTGCAGCCAAATGGATGGAGATGGAAAGAATTATGCTAAATGAAGTATCCAATCTCAGAGACTCAAGGGCCGAATGGTATCTCTCATCTGTGGAAGCTAGAATACATCGGGGAGCAGTATGTTAGACGGCTAAGCTAATAATAACTTCAAATTGTATGATTCTCAATGCAACAGG
>PVKS010044237.1:0-14439 GCA_004027875.1 Aplodontia rufa
GTCTTAACATTGGGGGGTGAAATTGAGTTAACTAATTTGGAGTCGGGGGGGGTAATGCCTGGAAAATTAAGAGAGAGGTTTATGTATATCAATTATGTATAGTGAGAAAGTGGAGGAGTTAGAAATTTTTTTTTTGCTATAGAAAGAACAAGACAATGCTAAGGGGAAAACATTTGAAGTGAGAAGGAGATTGAACAGAAAAGATTTACTAACTGTGAAATAAAGCAGGAAAGAAAGAAATAGAAAAGAAGATACAGATCCGAGGGGAAGCTAGGATAGCTGTAGCCTAATATAGGAAGGGTAAAAGGGTTATTGGCAAGACTTGGGTTCTTGCTAAAATTTAAGGGAAGAAGTGTTCCCTGAGAATTATGCTCTTCAGGCATAAAATGTTTCAGTTACTTTATGCACTGACTGGAGTCCTTCTTCTCTAGAATGATAGCAGGGCTAGGACGGATGGGTAATAGTGGGTCAGAGATATGCTAAATGGGAAAAGAGGGAAGAGAGAAAGAAACCTTAAAAACAGGCTACCAAACTAAGAAGAACTACTATTGTTAATTATCCCTCTAAGAGGAGAGAGAAGAAAGAAAAGAGATGGGATATAAAAGAAATAAAGAAGGAAAAAAAAAAAGGAAAAAGGGGAGGGGGGAGGGTAGGTGTTAATTATTCTACAAAATTAGCATTACAGAAAACTAAAAAACCCTGCTAGAGTTTTTATATATTGGAGAACAAGGAAATTCCACCATATATCGCCTTGGTACACACCTTGAAAATTTAAAATGAAGTCGAAATAAAGGCAAAAAAATAAAAAATAAACAATAAAAAATAAAAAATAAAAAAAATTGAGGAAAATTATACTTAATAGGCACACCGTGAAAGTCTCAATAATATGATTGTCTGTGGTCCTTTCAGGGAGTGGATCTTCTATTTATGGCTGGATATGACCTGTTTCTACCCTTTTTGAAGATGTATTCAGGGGATCCGGAGGTCAGAAGATATGTTATCAGAGCTCCATATGCTGGTCGTTGTCGGACATGATCTCTGTGGTCCCCGGGGTCTCAGCTCCTCTGCCCTGTGAAAGAAGTGTCTATGGTGGGAGGACAGAGCCTTGAACTCCGTTACTCCTCAGTCCCAGATCCTTTATGAGAGGAGGATTCAGGCCCCTGACCCCACCTTCTGCTGAGACTGCCTGTGTTCAGCTGCAGGATCAGGGCACAGTTTTATAAGCCTCTTTTGCAGACCTGGGAGATGGGGGTCCTGAAGAGGGAGTGTGGTTTTAAAAATGGATGCTCCCCTTCCCTCACTGCTCCCACACCTTCTTCAGGGCTGCAGCCAGGCCTTCTGGTCCTGTTTCCACCTTTGATCTCTGCTGCTTCCAGCCAGATTATTTAGCGCTTGCTTTGCAATCCCAAAGAGGTCTTGCCCTGATCAGGCGGGCTGGGCGTGTGGTAACTAGCAAGCGGATGATGAACGGACGCTTGCTCGGCTCTCACGCCCTTGCAGTTCCCGCACCGCCTCTTCTGCGCAAACCGCTGCTCTGTGCTTGTATGAAAGCTCTTTCCAGTCACTGGTCCTGCCGCCAGACAGAGCACAGGTCCGGGAGGTGTCCTCGCCAGAACGCTGACTTTAAAGCTGTGTGGGTTTTTCTTTGCAGAAGTGACTCAGGCTGGCGGGAATGTAGGCGGGAGAGTGCAAATGCCAGCCGGTGGGCCAGCTGCTGCTGCGGCACCGTGGAACAAAAAATCCCTGGTCACTCCTAAGTCTCTATTCCCCAGAACCTCTGCTAAAATTAGGACTGGTGATTCACAATGCTAGTCCCCCAAACGCACCTCAAAATACTGGTGAGAAGCCGGAGATATCCTGATCAGTCACGGGGGTGCAGGGGAAGGCTTTAGTCTTCAGATCGCCATCTTGAAGAGTCTCTTCGATGTATTATTTTTTTTTCCATTTTCTAAGGAAGTTAATAAATTTTTCACCCTGTAGATATTTCAATACAATGTATTATATAAATGTGATTCTTTGACCTGGCGAAATTCAAATTTAATAAATTTACTCCACATAATCATTGCTATGATATTTTTTCAGAATTATTAATGTTATATACAACAGCTGATGTATTATTTTTTTGATGTGTTTTTTGGACACTATTTGTTAGAATTTTATTAAAGATGTGGAGTATATGTTCATCAGGAAAATTTGTCTGTAGTTTTCTTTTTTTGCTGTGTCTGTTGGATTTTTGGTGTCTGGGTTATGTTTGCATCATAAAAAGTACTTTTAGGGTTCCATTCCTTTCAATTTCATGGAATAGCTTACTAAAGAGATGTTTTAATTCTTCCTCAAGGTCTGGTAGAATTCTACTGAGAATCCATCACGTCCTTAGGTTTTCTTTTCTGTAAGGTCTTTTATTGCTGTTTCTATTTTGCTATCTGAGATGGTTTGTTTAGATTTCAATGCCCTCCTGGGTTGATTTGGGAATGTATTATGAGGCTAGGTATTTGTCCATGTCTTCCAGATTATCAAACCTAGAGCAGCAGTCTTTCAAAAAAAAGTTCTGATAATATGCTGAATTTTGGTTGAATCAGTGGTGATGTCTCCATTTTCATCTTTGATTTTGATTTACTTCACTTCATTCTTCTTTTTGATGAGATTGACCAGGGGGTCAGTCAATTTTATTTATTTTTTCAAGGAACCAACTATTTGTTGATTCATTGAATTGTTTTTCTGTTCTTAATTTCATAGAGTTCAGCTCTGATATTGGTTATTTCCTGCATTCTACTGGATTTGGGATTAGATTTTTCCTCTTTTTGTAGCGATTGAAGTGGGTGCAAAAGTTTATTTATTAGGGATCTCCCCTGATTTTTGATGAAGGCACTCTGTGATATAAATTTACCTTTTAAGAATGCTTTAATACTCTCTCAGAGATTGCAATGTGTTGTGCCATCATTCTCATTTCTTTACAAAAACTTCTAGATTTCTCTTCTCATTTCAGCTTTGATTCATTCTTAATTTAAAACAGTGTTATTTAGTCTCCATGTATTTATGTACTCTCTATTGTTTTGTTTTTTATTATTTGCTAACATTGTACTTTTGTCATCTGACAGGATACATGTAGATAACAGGATACATGTGATTATATTAATTTTATTTTTATTAGCTAAGACTACCTTTTTGGACTAGGATATGATTTACTTTGGAGAAGGATGCATGTGCTGCTGAGAAGAAGGTAAACTCAATCAATATGGTATGGAATATTCTATAAGTATCTGTTAAGTCCAATTGATTAATAAACTTGTTTACATTAGAGATATCTTTATTGATTTTTTTTTGCTTTGATGAACTGTCTATTATTGATAGTTTTGTATTAAAGTCCCTCAGTATTATTGTGTTAATGTTGATAAATAGTTTAATGTCCTTGCATCCTTTTTCCACATATTTGGAAAGGTTGTAATTGGGCCCATTAATGTTAACTATTGTTATATCTTCTTGACATAGTGTTCTTTTTATCATGATCTGAACTTTATGTCTTGTAATTTTTGGCCAAGATTCACTATATCAGATATGTTATCACAGCAGTGTCTTGCTTTCTGGAGCCACATACCTGGTAGGTTTTTTTGCCAACCTTTCACCTTCAATTTGTGTCTATTTTTGGCTGTGAGGGGTGTCTCCTGTAATCAGCATATTGTTGTATTTTGGTTTTTTTATACAGTCTGCTAATCTGTGTCTTTTGATTGGGGCATTGAGTCCATTCACGTTCAGTGTTAGAATAGATATATTTTTCTGGGCCCCTGGCATTGTGTGCTGTATTTTGCACCATCTTAGATATCTTTTAGTGAGTTATGTTTTTATTGACTTACCTTTGGGAGTTGTTAGCTTGTTCCTGTTTTGAGTTTGTCTTTGATATTCTCTGTAGAGCTAATTTTGTGTTTTGTAGGTTACAAGTTTGTTCTTAGGGAAATAATTTATTGCCCCAACAAATTTAAAGCTGAGTTTTGCAGGGCATAGTATCTTTGGCTGAAAATTATTTTCTTTCAATATTTGAAAAATATCACCCCATCCCCTATTGACCTTTAATTTCTGACCTGAGAAATCCACAGCAATCCTTATTATTTTGCCTCTGAATAGGATCTGGTGTTTTTCTCTTACTGCTTTCAAAATTCTTTCCTTGATTTCTCTGTTATTCATTTTGTATATGTGTGTGTTGAGTTTCTTATTTGTTTAGATCTATTGGGTGTCCTATTGGTCTCTTGAATTAGAATTTCCGGATCAGTTCTGATATAGGGGAAATTTTCTTTGGTTATCTCACTGAGAAGGTTCTTTACGCCATTCATTTGTTGGTCTATGTTCTACCATATACCAATTACTCTCATGTTATTTCTCCTGATCTCATCTCATACCTCTTGGTCTTGGAAGTTCTGATCATGCTCAGTAAGGTTTTTTTTTCTTTCTTTCTTTCTTTTTTTTGTCTATCTTCCTTGCATTCAAGATTACTAGCCAACCTTCATTATCTGATGTTTGTTCTTTAAGATTTGAAGTTCTATTTTCTACTGAATTTACTCTGATATATCTTCCATTGAACTTTTAATTTGTTTGACTGTGCTATGTATCTTTTCAGAATGTCTCATTCTTTATCAAAGTGATCTTTCAGCTTCCAAAATTGCTCTTATTTCCTTCCTAAATCTTCTTTTAATTCTTTGATTATTTTAAAAATCACATTGTTGATACTTTTTTCTAGGTTTTCATCTAGGACCCTACCTGTAGACTACTTGGCTGGGGAGTTGTGGTTTTAAGGGCGAGAACTGGTTCCCTTTTTCTACATTTTCAGGGCTAGGGAGTGCACCTGTGAGCCCTCTTTGGTTATTTAACTTTCGGGATGGTGATGAGTTGTGGGGTTTTTGTCTCTTCAGTAACTTGGGCTGGGTGCCATTTGGGAAGCTGAAATTAACAGCAGGCTCCCCAACCTATGGTCAATTATTGGCCTTTGTGATTCCTAATACCTCACAAGTGAAGACAAAAGGTACAATATGGGCAGCCAATGGGTACAATAAACAGTATTAACCTTGTTACTTTATTTCTTCTGAAGCTGTTATCATGCTGATTACTACCCTTGAGCAGAATGGTAGGATTAGCAACTATCTTTTGTTACAACACTATTAATCAGCAGATTATAACTGTATTAAACACAACCAAGCATTATCAAATTTGACATTCACATCAGATTTCCATTAATGCCCTTAATAAGGATGAATAGGCAATATGTCAGTTAAAGCATACAATAAACAGTGTTGAACTTGTTAATCAGTTCCTTTAGTAGTCAATGCACTATTAGTTATCACCTATGGGAGGAAAGATGTGATTAGCAATTATATACAGATGAAGCAAATTGATGTTAAGCTTACAGACATCTGAGAATGAAGAACTGAGGTAGGAAGGTAGAGAGTTTTTTGATTGTGAAGCAAGAGTGGAGTACAGAGAAAGTATAGGCATATTGAAGAATATTCTGATTACCAAAAATAAAATGTCAAAATCAAAAAACAAACAAAATTTTTTAAAAAAATAAGAAAAGAGAGAGAAAGTGGGAGAAACTAGGGGAATGATCTCGAGGGGGGTGAGAGTTAGAAGAATAGATTTTGGCTATTGCCAGAAAATAGGAAAGATGTGGGTAACAGAGAAGTGAACTACTAGGTGGCTATACGGCCCTGGCCTCAGGTGGGATGGTAAGCATTAATATTTACATTAAAGCATGTGTTCAAGGAAAAGGTAAGAAATATAAGTAAACAGAAAAAAGAAATGGGTCCACAGCAACAACACTTACTCCAAACAAAAACAATCACATAAAAATATTTTTAAAAATTCAAAATCTGATTTATGGACTTGAAGTGGCCCCTGATGATCACCAGGCCCCTGATGATCACCAGTAAAGTCTGACTAATTATCTTGGAATGTTTTCCCAGAGTCTGGCATTGTGCAACTTCAGAGAGGATGGGGAAGGGTTTGCCCTCACCAACTCTTTCACTCCTTGATCCAGATATCTCTGGTTTAATTGTCCTGCAATCTACAGTAGATCTAGGCTCTCCTCTCCCATTTGGCTGAATTTGTCTTGGGGTCACAGTAGGATCTGGGACTTGGTAATGAGGATCCCAAACAAAATTCTGCTTGTATGCTCAAAATGGCTGCTTCCTGCATTGCTTACAGCTGGAAGGAGGGAACAATGTTCTCTCCTCCAAAGCAGATATGCCATGGAGTTATTGCAGTTTAATTACAGAGCAGAGCTTCTGTATGCACTCTGCCCATACACAGCACAGTGTAGGATCCTGACAGCATTGTGGGGAAATCTGCCTTAGATTCCCAGCTCCATTTCCCTGCCTGTTTGTCCAAAATTGCTATTGTCTGACATCCTCATAGATGTGTGGGAACATCTGCTCCCTCCTCCATAGCAGAGATGATGAAAGGATCTGATTTCAACCAAATGCAACTTTTCTACATACAGTCAGTCTCTGTGTGGTTGAAGGGATCAGACTGAGTCAATCAGTATCTTGCCAGCTTCTGTGTTGATTGAGGGGTAAGGTGGTCCCTGGTGACTAGCTGGGTCTGAATTGTTTCTTCTTTTCCATTTACTACACTCAAGTCTCCAAGTCACTGATCTCCCACTGACCCGTACTGTGTTCCTGTATTTCATTCTACAGAGATTTATGTTATCATGCTTTGACTTGTTGCAGCATCCTTTTATACTTATAATGAAGCAAGTATCACTATAAAATAGATCTTTTTTACTGAATTTATTTATTGCTTCATAAATCTGAAGCAGTGATATTATTGCAATCATCAGTTATTTTTAGCAAAGACCTGTGCCTGAAATTTTTCTAAATGAAAGTTTCTATTGATCATTGTGCAAAATTGTTGTTTCTACTCAGAGAAAATATTCATATTTGGGATACATGAAATCATCATTAAAGTAAATTGTATAAAATATTTCAATATAAGGAATTAAATGGCTTAATATATATATATATATATATATATATATATATATATATATATATACATTAACTGCTCAATATTCATGTTTGGTATACTTTTTAAAAGAAAAGAAAAATAGGGAAAAAGAATGAACTTGAATTTGACATTTTAGAACTGCTAGCTGGATTATAGTTCCTAAACCAGGATGTTATAATACAGAAGAATAAGCTGAAGTTGTTCAATTGGAATAAACTGATTTATCTGTCTTGCAAAGCATAAAAGTAAAATCAAATAATGCATTATAAAACTCTAAGTTACCATGTGATCTTACTGGACTCTATTAATAAAAAAATCCATTTTCCAAAAAGAAGATGAAATTAATTTCTGCAATTGAGAAAATTTCATTCCTTAAATATACTCCTTTTTATGAAGTGTTTCAATGCCATAATAGTAAAAACAATTCATGAATTATTATAGGAAACTATTTTATAAAATCCATGGAATATTTTCCTCTTCTACATATCAACTTATTACCAATCTTAATTTGCAAACTTGATTGCTCTGCATCATAAAATAGACATATTCACTGGTTCCAAGATTTTAGGGTGGGGACCCTTTAGGAGAACATTATTCTGCCTGTCGCATTTATTACCCCAGCAAACTGCAAGAAGATAAACAGGATAGTAAAATTATATCCCAATTCTATGAGTTTAGATAGATTATCTTTTAGTTATCTTCCAAAATACTATTTCTTGGAGGAAAGAAAAACATCCCTGCAGTGAGCCAATTTCAAGACAGCCTAAGGCATAGAAAATGGGACTTTAATTTTTTTCCATATAGCTTCTAATATCCAAGCCAATCAGATTATTTATCCTAGTCATTATTAAAAAAATCAGGACATTAGAAACTCACTGGTTGACCTTCTAGCCTTGGCAAATCAACGGAAACTTCAGAATCAATTTTTATATCTGTAAAACAAAAATATTAAATGCCACATAGTTAAATATTAAATACCTTACATAGTTACAGGACCTCATGCAGAGGCAAAAATGCATGTGGAGGAACCACAAACATGCAAATGAAATATACAGTTGTATAACTTATAAAAGCACTTTGAGTCCTTGAGGATAAAAATGTGGAAGCGTGATTCTTTAACATTTCAACTTTCAGGTACTTTGCAGGAGAATGCCAACACAGCCCTGAGTCCATTATAAATTGACTTCAGTCTTTTCTAGTCTTAGAAAAATGTTTTTTGTGGGGCTGGAGCAGTGGCTTAGAGGTTATGGCGCTTGACTGACATGCGCATGTATGCAAGTTCAAACCCAGAACCACATACACAACGAAGTTTCAAAGCAACGAAAGCTATGTGAAAAACTAAATAAAAATTGATTCTATCTGCCTCTCTCTCTTTCACTGTCCCCTCTTCTTAAAAAAAAAAAAAAAGACAGACAAGAAAAATCTTTTTTGTAATGAATTCCAGTGCAGATTGAAATAATATTGAGTTGAATTGTGTTTTCTCAAAATTCATGTTAAGATTCCATTTCTCAATAGTTCATAATGTCACTGAATTGGTAACTTAATTTTAGAGGAAATTAAAGTAAAATAAGCTTAGTAAGGTGGACCCTAAAGCAATATGACTGCTTTCCTTATACTAGGGGGAAAGCAACCATCTACAGTTCCAAGGAGTATCCTGGAACAGATTTTTCCCCCCAGGCCCTAAGAAGTTTACCCTTCTGACACCCTGATAATGGAATTCCAGCATCCAGAAATATAAGAAAATAACTTTCTATTGTTTTTGCCACCAGGATATGGTAATTTGTTGTGACAGAGGCCTAACAAACGAATGACAGGGTGACCATGTTAATCCACAATAGATGGTGAATTCGCATAGCACACAGCTTTACAAATATTTATTATCATTTCACCCATGCACTCCACAAACAGAAGTGCCCAGTGCCTATATGTGTGTATGTGTGTACACACACACACACACACAGTATTAAGCATTGAGGTCATATAGGTTAATTAACAGTGTCTACACTGAAGATGTTAGAAGCCAGCATATAAATCATTGTATTTTTCTCTCTTGTCTCTTGTTTTTATCCCAAAACATTAGGAGAGCTTGCTATTAAACAGTAGGTCAAAAATTCACTGTAGCAAAGGCTTATACAACTCAAAACTAATGGCATCCTGAACTGTGAGTGATTATCTAAAACATCCCACCGTTCCTTGCAATTTCTCTTAAGTTCCCAAATTTCTCAGATCCCTCGTTCTTCCCCTTTGGATTGCTTATTGGTTATCCTAAATAGACTTACTTCAAAAGGGTCCATCAAACCAGAAAGACAGATCTTTTATTGCAATACAATACAAATTAGACAACAGCACTTTGGATATCCAAATTCTTCATGCTCGTGTCCACTTCCTCAACAGCAATGGCAAATGGCAAGAAGTTCCTTATGTACAAGTCTACGCTCGTATTCACCCTTCTCTGCCAAAAATGCTCCCCTCACCAGGTCCTCCTCTTCCATGAAGACCCCCCAAACCTTCCTTGTGCCCCCAAACCTTTGAATACCTGGCTGTATCCAGCACAGGAATCTCCTCCCTATGTCCTACATCCTGTCCCCGCCTTTCTCCCCCACCACCGCGCCGCCTTTGTCCTCCTCTACCTCATCCTCAGACACCCTTTCTCCACCCACTTCAGAATCCCCATAAACCACACCCCCTCCATATATCTGATTGACTCCTCCAGCCCTTACCCTTCGCAAAGCTGCAGGGCAGAAGCATCCTGGTTCAAGACCCATTCTCCATATCAGATCTTTCCCAAATTGAAGAACCATTGGGATCTTTCTCTGAAAGTGCTGCCCACTGCCATAAGGAATTTCTTCACACAACATAATCTTATAATCTAACCTGGCATGATATATATATATATAATTTTAACTTCCACCCTAAGAGCTGATGAAAAAAGCATGCATCTAGTGTTCAGCTGCAGCCTGTGGGGCTGAATTACACTGCCGAGCTCTGGTTGGATGTGCTGTCCCAGGGGAGGCAGTTCACCATCGAGAATGTAACTGAACCATACAGACCCCATCTGGACCCCAACAGGAAGATGAAGGCATAAAGAGCAGGGAGCACACAGTTGACTGCCTTTTAGTGGGCCACAGGATTGGGAATCCCCTTATCCAAACTCATTAAATTACCCAAAGAATTAGCAAATGGTTTAAAAGAAATGTCAAACCAAGTAGAAAACTTGCAGGACCAGCGGGACCCCTTGACACCAGTGCTCCTCCAAAACAGGAGAGGATTAGAATTACTGACTGCTGCCCGGTCCTGGCCGGCAGGAACCGGCAAGGCATTCATTCAGGCGGGTGAACTGAGGTTAAAATAGATCCACTGGTCTTAAGTTCTCCAAGTGCTTTATTTCTCCCTTAACCTCGGCTAACGGCCTCCAGGCGCTTCCCGCCTTCCCTCTTTTACAGGCAAGGCCCTTAAGGCATTACATTTAGAGACAAGGCTACTCACATTCGGAATCCTTGTTTCTACTGCCATACCAGAGTCCGTGTTTCTGCAGCCGAGGCTCTTACTGCCTGCATCTTCTACTGCTGCTGATCTCTCCACCATCGCTGCTGCTGCTGCTGCTGTGCTTCTGCTTCAGGACAGGGTGGGTTGCTTCTTCTCTGGCTGCTTCTTCCTTGGGCTGCTTCTTCTACCTGACTAGCTGTTACTCTATTTATCCATTACAACAGCCAATAGGGGTATAGTGAAACACGTTTATCCAATTGTACCAATGAGTGACCAAATAGCTTAGTCCTGCGGTCAGACATTACGTCACTAAGGAAGATACAAGCCAGCTGGGTCAGAGTTGTTTACCACCAATTCTCTTACAAGCCAGCTGGACCTCATGTTGGGGGATCCCCAACAGACTGCAGCCCATGGAAGTGTGTGTACTCTTCTTCAGGAACAAGGTTGTTTTTTCACCCACAAATCTGGCCTAGTGGGAGATGCAGCAGCATGACTGAGAGTCCTAGCCACTAAACTCCTGATGGCTAAGTACATTACAGCCCCCTCGCTTGTCAGATTGTTCGATGACTGGTACTCTTGTTCCCCCTACCCCTCATTTTCTTTGGTCTGCACTTCTTGTTCACTTTATTAATTATTTTCAGTTGTTCCTGACCAACTGGATCACCACCATTTAGAGAGCAACAACCCAGAACATGTGAAAATGGCCCTCCTGTTTCAATCCAAATAAATGCATCCACGGTCCCCTGACAGCACGAAGTAGCCAAAAAGAGAATGTAGCCCTTCCTCCTGTTTATTGTTAGAGTCCCCATGGATGGCACAGGAGTACAGTCATCCTAACTGAGACATGCTGTTTTAGTTCTTAAGTTTCATGCTAAGTTTCCATTTCTCCAAAACAACCCCCACCTGCATATTGCCTGATAAATCCAAATGACAAAGGGCAACTCCTCTCCCAGCTGACTCCTACTACTGAATACTTCCTTTTTGCAGGGTCTTAAAAACCCCTAGACTGTGAGAGAGGCATGATCTGACCCTGGAGGCCAAATGCCATGCTCAGGTTTATCTCTAATAAGTTTGTCTTGACTGTTGAGCCATCTTCAACATCATTTCTATCTTTCCGAGGTTCCTGACAGTGGGGAGGCAGGATGATTTGTATAACTTACTGCCACTTGCTTGCCATTAAACATAATACTTAGATGATTTCATTTGCAGATTTATCAGTGTCTCCATCACAAACAAGGCTTCCATACTTCCTTGCAAGGACTAACTGGAAGGATGTTCTTAAATGCCCCGAACATTATCTAAATGGAGAAAGTCATTCTATTTTTGCACATGTTACATATACCATGATATGCTAAGATATAGTATATTTAAAATAATGCAATATGATGTATAATATCTGCATCATAACTAGATGTATAATCTATATATCATAAATAGATGTATAATAAGATGTATTTTAAATTTTTTTTTTCCTTTTTGAAGTTCTTTGGGAGAGGGAGCTGGAATTGATTGATATCCCAGCTTAAGAGAATAAAATAATTGCCAAGAGGAAAAGTCAGCTTCATGAGGTAATGAAGGACGGGGCAATTTAACAATTTGAATTGAAATGATTAGGGAGGCTTTAAAAGAAATACATAATTGAAGTTGTACATTCCAACCTGAATAAAATAATATGGTGAAAATGAAGCAAAACATGTAACATGAACAGAAGTTGTTTAAGGTTTTGGTGAATGAGAAAAATATACAGCAAGAATTTGGTTAATCAAAAAAGTATGTCTTAGAATGCAATGTAAAGTTACTTTTCTATTTTTCTGTCTCTCACTTTCCACTAAATTAAAAAAAAAACAAATTTTAAGGTATCCAAACACTAAATATGCATCATGGCCAAAATGTGGAAACATCCTGATTTTCCAACAAATGGTCATTTGATAAACATAATTTCTTATATCCACAAATAGAATACTATTCAGTGATAAAAAGGAATAGAGTATTGATGTTTGTTACAAGATGGATGAACCTATAAAACATTATGTTAGTTGAGAGAAGCCATTTACAAAGGACCATCCATTATATGTTTATATATATATATATATATGAAAGGTCAAGAATAAACAAATCTGGGGCTGGAGCGGTGGCTCAGTGGTTTTGGCACTTGCCTGGCAGGCATGAGGACCTGATTCGAACCCCAGCACCATGTACAAAACTAAGTGTTGGAGCAACTAAGTCTATGTGAAAAACTAAATAAAGTTGTTTCTCTCTTTCTCTATCTCTCTCACTGTCCCTCTCTCTGAAAAAAAAATCTTTATTTAAAAAAAAGAAAAATAAACAAATCCGTAGACACAGAAACTAAATAATGGCTAAACCTGGGTCAAGGAAGTGGGAGTATGTGTCATAGCTAAGGGGCAGGGTTTCTTTTATTATTATTCTTTTATTTTCTAAAATTGGTTGTGGTGAGGGATTTACAACTCTGTAGAAATATCAAAGCTTATCACCGTTAATTGGTAAATTTCTCAATACATATGACCTTTGAGTCACAAACTCTTCTTAGTGCTTATGAAGCATTAACTCTTACTATAGCATTATGAGTTACACACTGTTATTATCCCTCTATATAAAAAAAACTGAAGCATAGGGAACAGACCTGCTTATTGTCACACAGTTATGTGACATAAACTTCAATTGAGTCCATGCAGCCACCATATAGACTCTCTGCTTCAGTGGTACACTATGCTGCTTATATCAGGCAAAAAATTAATTTACCCATTTATATAATAGCAGGAACCATCTGGATATTCACCATCATGTGAAAAATCACAACTAAATGCTCATTTTTTAATTCAGAAGGCTCTGCAGCATTATATGTACTATGCCTTGCTCTTGCCACATTGCAAACCCAAAGGAAGTCTCACTTAAAATAAAACATTGCTTTTCCTCTATTGCACTTTGCTCTTTTAATCAGAGTTTACTATGTGCATCAATGACTTGAAACTACCAGCCGTAACAAATAATTCCTACAATTGTCATACCCTGAACTGCCTGCTCTAAGAAGAGGCTTCTTTGTGTTGACACATATTGCTTCGCTGCTGGCACGATAAGTTGTTTTCTCACTGAAACTCCACTTAAAATACTATTGATTTTGGCTGGATGACAGGAAAAAAAAAATAAGAGTCACTATCTCATTATCATCTCCCTTGTATTAACCTAGGGACTTTTGCTGTGTATTGGCAATTTTCCAACCTAGGGATAACATATCTAAGAATTCCAATTTTCAATATTCAGAAGAGTGAAAAATACTGTTACTACTGTTACTGCTTTTTTTTTCTTCTACATTTTTTAATCCAGTGAATGAAATAAAATAGGAAGTTTTCCTCTTGGGTGCACTTCTTAAATACAAGTTATTTAACTGCTTTATAAAGCATTTCTCAGCCATAGAAATTTCTATTTCTGGCCAAAGTAGGGAAATTCTACTGAAATATAAATGGAAAATTTCAGAAAATCAGTTATAACTGCAGTAAATATTAACATCTATCCCTTCTATTTTTTTATTTGTTCAGCATCAATTTACCTAATGAAGGGATTTGTTGGTTCATCTTCATGAATGCATACATATTGACAGAGTTGCTTTAACCACATCCATGCCCAGGATCTCCCCACTTCCCCCAATATCTAATCTCATGACTTCTCTGCAGTTCCTCCAAGTTACAGAAATCAGTGACCATATTCATATAATGTAAACTTTGAAATTACTAAATTTATACACTTTTCTGGATATATTTGGGGCTCTCCTAAGAATCAAATGTACTCTACAGTATTTCTCCCCCAAATAGCAATAGTGCGAACAGCTTATGTGTTACTTCATATTTGTTGGGTCTGTTAAATAAATTTGACTAACTTTCATACTATCTTAGATCCTTAAGTTTCTGGGTTTGGCTTGTTTTGCTCAGAATGATCTTTCCCATTTCC
>PVKS010044238.1:0-14435 GCA_004027875.1 Aplodontia rufa
TTTTTTTTTTTTTTTTTTTTTTTTTTTTTTTTTTTTTTTTTTTTTTTTTTTTTTTTTTTTGGTACTGGGTATTGAACCCAGGGCTGTATCCCCAGCTTTTTTTATTTTTTATTATGAGACAGGATTTCACTAAGTTGTTGTGGCTGGCCTCAAACTTGCAATCCTCCTGCCTCAGCCTCCTAAGTTGCTGGGATCACAGGCATGCATTGGTTTATAGATTTCTGAGCTAGCCATGGGCCAGTCTTAGTTCTGGGTAGAATGGTGCTGTTTTTGCTCCTCCTTCCACTCTTGTACCAACATTTCTAAAGCCAGCCTTGTGCCAGTCCTAGACTGGGCAGTGCTGAGACTCAGTCCTGGAGCAGACGGGAATTTTGCCTTCAGGGATCAGTGTGTGATCAAATGTGGGGAGGAGCGGGGGACACCCAGGATGCTATGGGAACCCAGAGGAGCATGATCTACCCTGGGGTTGGTTCAGGGCAGGCTTTCTGGAGAAGGCAGTGCATACTGACCCGACAATTGAAAAATGGAGGTGACAAAGAGGAAAGGTAGCAGGAATTGGAATGAAAAGACACAGGGCATGGAAATTCTTCCAGCGGCTCAAGGTGTCTGCACAAGAGAGCGCAAGTGCTGGGGGAGACCAGGTTAGGGAAGGTGGTCAGAACCAGGCCAAGGGGCTGGGATTTCATCTTGCAGCTTGGAGAAGCATTGCAGCCTCATGTTGAGTGGGCTGTGAGCCCCACTTCCCGAGTATTAATCCTCCTTCTTTTACTTTCCAGCAATAAGAAGTTGAGTAAGTTACTTAATTTCTCAGTGCCTCAGTTTCCTTGCATGCAAAATGGACTTAATCCTACTTCAGAAGGTTGTTGGTAAGCCAGGAACTTGGGAGGCTCAGGCAGGAGGATTCCAAGTTCAAGACCAGCCCTGGCAATTTAGCAAGACCCTCAGCAACTTAGGGAGACCCTGTTTCAAAAATAAAAATTAAAAAGGACTGGGGATGTCACTTAGTGGTAAAACACCCCTGGGTGCAATCTATGGCACATGCACACACACACACACACACACACACAGAGTTGTTGATAAAAAGTGAGTTTCTACATCTGGAACATATATTCAGTACGTGCTCAATAAATGCTTAACTGTGACTATTACATCTGTGACTATCACTCTCCTCTATTGGGAGAATGAAAGTGAGAAAAACTTATCATTAGAATTAACCTTTACTGATCTCTTAACTATCTCCACTTGGACTCTCCTGAAATAGACCCTGAGACAAGAATTTGGTGCAAGGAGTTTCTTTGGGAGGTGATTCCAGTGGGAACATGGGAAAGAGACAAGGGTTTGAAAAAGCAAAAGAGGAACAGATAACCTCTGTAGGAAAGCTGCCTCATTGCTACGTGCGTGGGGAGCTCAAACTGGGACAGCAACCTGAGGACTGTCCCTTTGGGAGATGTAGAGGTAGTTATTTGTCTTCATTGTTCCTTTGCCTTTCACTGGTCTGCAGTCAGAGAAAAATCTTAGGGTTGCTGAATACAGAAATTAAAAATACAGGGAATTTGGTTAAATTAGAAAGCCATGATATATATGTATACACACATATGTATAGTATATCTCATAAGGTACTTGGGACTTATTTATAATAATAATCATTCATTGCTTATCTGAAAATCATATTTAACTGGGAGTCCCCATGTTTTTGAGCTGGGAACCCATAGGCATGGACAAGAAGCACCTGCTGATATCAGCTAGAACCTCAGCTAGAACTATCAGCTGGAGCTGATAGCCAGGAGTCTCAGCTTTTTCTTTTTTTGTTTTTTAATCAAGGATTGAATCTAGAGGCACTCAACCACTGAGCCACATCCCCAGCCCTTAGTATTTTTTATTTTGAGACAGGGTCTCGCTAAGTTGCTTAGTGCCTCCTTAGGCTGCTGAGGCTGGCTTGGGATTGGGCAATACTGCTGCCTCAGTCTCCCGAGCTGCTGCGATTACAGACATGCTCCATCGCACCTGGCGAGGCTCAGTCTTGCAGGAGTCTTTCCATGTTGTTTTCTGGGCTTCCTCACGTGATGGTGCTAATTCCAGGAAGGAATGTTCCAGCAAGAAGGAATCTAAAGTTGCTAGTTCTCTTGAGATCTCTACTCAGAGGTCCTTGTTGGTCAAAATAGCCATAAGGCCAGTTGAAACTCAAAAGGAGAAGAAATAGGCTTCATCTCTTATTGCAGTCGGATCTTGAAGTCCCCCAAACGCCCATGTGTTGAAGTCTTGGTGGCTGGACTGGCACAATTGGGAGGTGGCAGAACCTTTAGGAGATGGGATCTAGTGTGAAGAAGTTAGGTCATTGGGAACACGCCCTTGAAGAGGATAGTGGGACCCAGCCCCTTCCTGACTCTTTGCTTCCTCTCTTCAGTTGAGGAAATTGGTTTCCTCCATCCCTGGAGTCTCTGGGATTCCATGTCTACCTGTAGCCCACCGTCTGTGGCAGTTCCATCCTTCCCTTGGTCTCTGCGTCTTTGGGAACTGGTAAGTGGCAACGGCCCCTCTGTTGGGTTCAGTGTCTGCAGGGTCTGGGTTCTGTGGGTGTAGGGTGACCCTGCCCCCAGGTTAGGGCAGCTCTAGCTGCTGCTAACCACACTTCATCAACCTGTAGTTTCAGAAAGTGCCGTAAGAGGGCAGAGGTGGCCAGCGAATGAAGGGTGGCTCCTTGGGGCGACCTCTGATTGCAGACAAGGAAACCGAAAAGTCCCTGAGAACCGCACGTCCTGGCACCCCAGCTACGGATTCGAACCCAGGCTCCACCATTTACCAGCAAAGCTCTTACCTCCCAAATGGATTCCTGTGGGAAGTAAATAAGTCCTGAGTACTTAGTTTTTTGGACCTGAACTGAAGAACTGTGGACTTCCCATAGGCGCTGGGGGCATTTAAGGAATTAGAAGAATTTAAGGAATTTTTATTTAGCTACTATCTGATACCGAGCAGTGAGCAGCGGGGAATGTCATGATTACAAAGTGGTGGAAGAAGAAGAGGGGAAAGAAAGGAAGGCAGGAAGGGAGGAAGAAAAGAAAGAAAAGAAACAAAGAAAAGACAGACAAGAGAGAGAGAAAGAAAGGAGTTAGGGGTTTAACTTAGTGGTAGAGCATTTGCCCAGCAAGTGAGGCCCTGGGTTCCTTCCCCAGTGCCTGGGTGTCTGGGGGGTATGGGGAAGTTGCACTTGGTAAAAAAAAAAAAAAAAAAAAAAAGGAAAAAGAATCTACCTGTAATCCTATCCTTCATAAAAAAAAAAAAACACAGTATATTTTGGAATCTGAATTTACAGTCTTTTTCTCATTGAAAACTCATAAACATGAATGAATGTACATATATATGCCCCAAAATTTAGAAGTGCAAGAATGGCCACATCACTTTTTTAATTTTTTTTTTTTTTAATTTAGGGCTGGAGCAGTGGTTCAGTGATTCAAGCACTTGCCTGGCATGTGTGAGGACCGGGGGTTCAAATCCCAGCACCACATACACAACTATGTGTTAAAGAAACAAAGGCCAGATGAAAAAATAAATAAAATTGGTTCTCTCTTTAAAAAAAAAATATATATATATATATAATGATTTCCTCTTGCTCTCTATTTCTATCTCTATCTGGTACTAGGTATTGAACCCAGGGATGCTTTACCACTGGGATATACCCCTAGCACATTTTTTTTTTTTAAGAGAGAGAAAAGGACAGTAAGAGAGAAAGATAGAGAAAATCAATTTTTATTGAGTTTTTCACATGGCTTTCATTGCTCTGACACTTAGTTGTTGCTGGGGTTTGAAAGCATGTACTTGGGCATGCCGGGCAAGCGCTGTAACTGCCAAGCCACCGCTCCAGCCCCTGCCTTGAGCTTGTGATCCTCCTCCCTCAGCCTCCTGGGAAACTGGGATTACCCATGGGCACCACTCCACCTGGCATAACTGTGATTTTTATAAAAATAATATATGTTCAATCACCACAACCACCACCACCTCCACCACCACAAGAACAAAAAATCCAAGAAAGTTTGAAAGTACACCTAGGATATGTGGGATTTAGTATTTCATGAAAATCATTATAATTCTGTCTACACAGCCTCATTCTATCTCTACAGGATGAACCGAAGAATAGACAGATAAAACTTTTTAAAATAGGATAACAGGGCAGGGGGTGGCCGGGAGGGATGGTGGAGTGTGGTTCAGAATTTATGGCGCTTGCCTGACATGCACGAGGACATAGTTTTGAATTCCAGTACCACATACACACTGAAGTGTCAGAGCAACAAAAGCCACATGAAAAACTAAGTAAAATTGATTCTCTCTCTCTCACTGTCCCTCTCTCTTAAAAAAAAAAAAAATAGGATCACAGGGCTGGAATGGTGGCTCAGCAGTTGCTGTGCTTGCCTGGCATACACGAGGATGCAGGTTCAAACCTCAGTACCATGTACCCAACAAAGCACGAAAAACTAAATAAAATTGATTTTCTCTCTCACTGTCCCACTGTCCCTCTCTCTCTTAACAACAACAAAAAAGTAGGATCACAATCTATGCTATTTTTCTTTCTTTCTTTTTAAGAAAGAGGTGACAGAGAGAGAGAGAGAGAGAGAAGCAATCTTTATTTAGCTTTTCATATGACTTTCATTCCTCAGACACTTTGTTGTGTACGTGGTGCTGGGTTCGAACTCACGTCCTCATGCTTGCCAGGCAAGCGCTGTAACTGCTGAGTGACCACTCCAGCCCGATGCTATTTTTCTTATGTATAGAGCAATGGCAAGTGTGTGTGTGTGCGTGTGTGTGCGTGTGCGCGCGCGCATGCAAAAATTAATGGATTGTCAAAAGACAAAAGTACAGCAAATTTAGTTAAGGATCAACTGGCTTTTATTCATGAAGTGGGACAGCCTCTACTCTGTAAAACAGAACGAGAGCTCCCACCGTCAAGAGCTGAACTGCAGGTTTTCTAAGGTGGGGATGAGGAAACAAAACAGTAGGGGAAAATTCGACTGGTTAATATCAGGTTACTTTTTTTTTTTGGTGGGGTGGGGTCAGGGATTGAACCCAGGGGCTTAAACTACACAGCCACATCCCTAGCCCTTTTTTTATTTTTTTATTTTGACACAGGGTCTTGCTAAGTTGCTCAGGACCTTGCTAAACTGCTGAGGCTAGCCTAGAACTTTGGATCCTCCTGCCTCAGCCACCCCAGCACCTGGGATTGCAGGTGTGTGCCACCGCACCAAGCTTAGGTTACTTTTTGCACAGGTTAAAGGGTCTTCTGTATTACTCTGACTCGGGTAGACTAGAATCTCCTCTTTTCAGGGAAAACACCTCTTTTAAGTTCTATTGCTTCTTTTAATTTTTAATTTGATGAGGTGGCAGTTGGCAGGAGTGACTCCATTGTGGTTTGATCTGCTCTTCTGAGGTCTGGAGCTCAGTCCAAATCAATGGCCTTCCGTCATTTTATTTAATAAAGACTTTTCTGCAGGGAACTGTTATAGGCTTACAGAAAAACTGAGCTCAAAACACAGAATTCGGGGCTGCAGCAGTTGCAATGTTTGCCTGGTATGCATGAGTACGCGAGTTCAAACCCCAGCACCACGTACACAACGAAGTCACGGAGCAATGAAAGCTCCATGAAAAACTAAATAAAATTGATTTTCTCTCTCTCTCTCTCTAACTGTCCCTCTCTTTAAAAAAACAAACAAAAAACAAAAACATACAGAATTCCTGTGTATGCCCCATCATACATACATCCCATGCCTATTTACCTATTATTAACTTTTGCATAAGAGTGATGACATTTGTTACAACTGATGATAGGTAATTATTAAATAAAGTTATAGTTTATATGAAAGTTCATTCTTGGTGCAGTACAATCTATGGATCTGGGCAAATATGTAATAACATGTACCCATCATTATAGTATCACACAGAGTAATATCAGAAGATCTTAAAGATCTTCTGTTCTCTGCTCATCCTCTCTCCTCCTAACCTCTGGTGAATCACTCTTTAAAATGACACTTAGTGATTGTGCTTTTTTTTTTTTTTTTTTAAAGAAAGAGGGGACAGTGAGAGAGACAGAGAAAGAGAGAAGCAATTTTATTTAATTTTTCACGTGACTTTCCCTCCTCGAACACTTTGTTGTGTACGTGGTGCTGGGGTTCGAACTCGCGTACTCTTAACCGCTGAGCCACCGCTCCAGCCCCAGTGATTGTGCATTTTTATGGGATGTAGTGTGACATTTCAATACATGTAGACAGTGTGTGTGGACCAGAGGATCGCTGATCTTTTCACTGTCTCCATAGTTTCATATTTTCCAGAATGCCATTTTGTTGGGCTTATACGATATGCAGACTGACTTCTTCCACTTAACAATATGCATTTAACTTTTCTCCATCTCTCTTCGTGGTTTGATAGCTCATGTCTTTTTAGCACTGAATAATCTTCATTGTCCGGATATAACACAGTTTATTTACATTCGTTCACCTACTGGGGGACATCTTAGTTGCCTCCACATTTTGGCTAATATGAAAAAAAAGCTGCTATAAACATCCATGTGCCTGATTTTGCGTGGACATACGTTTGTAGCTCATTTGGGTAGATACCAAGGGGCATGATGGCTGGACCATATGGTAAGAGTATGTTTAGTTTTGTAGGAAACTGTCTTAGCTCAGACTGCCATACAAAAATACTGTAGACCGGGTGGTTCAGACCACAGAAATTTCTCACAATTCTGGAAGCTGCAAGTCTTAAGATCGAGGTACCTGTAAGGAAGGATTCATCTGTAGACCTTTTTTTTCTTTTCTCTTTTTGCTAATAGATGACTGTCTTCTTTTTTTTAATATGGACTTGCAATTAAGGGGGGAATCATTATCAAACAATCAAGAACAAATTTATATTCACATAGCAAGCCAAGGCTGATGCTATTCCATGATTTCCCCCCTTGGATTCCACATGGTTTTATGTTTCCCCCAATTAAACCCCTGTGTTAAATGGACTTCTCGTGGAGGTAGGAGTTGATTCCCCCATACTCCCTTCCTCCAGTCTCCTTGATGTCCTTCCTAATCCCTCTCCCCTCCCTGCCCCCTCCCTACGTCTCCCAGCATCCTAGGCAAGGTTCCTCCTGTTCAAGTAAAAATTCATACATGTTGAGGTTATTATTAGCTTAGCCTAGATGACTGTCTTCTTGCATAGCAAAGAGTTTTGAATTTTGATGTAATTCTTATTCTTACTCTTCTGTAGGGGAGGTGGAATTTTTTTTATTGTTTTGTTTTGATTTTTTTTTTAAGAGAGAGAGTGAGACCGAGAGAAAATGAGAGAATCAGTTTTTTTAAATTTATATTTTCATCTGGTTTTTGTTTCCCTAACACTTAGTCGTACATATGGTGCTGGGGTTTGAACATGGGTCTTCATGGAAGCCAAGCAAGCCCTGTTACCACTGAGCTACTGCTCCAGTCCCTTGATTTTGGTTTTTAATCTTATTTCCTTCTCCAGCTTCTTTTAAGATTTTTCTCTTTGTCTTTGATTTTTCTACCATTTGAATATGATATGCTTGGATGGATAGTTTGGTATTTTTCCTGGTTGATTTCTTTTTCTTTTTCTTTTCCTTTCTTTGGGGACAGGTGCTGGAAATCAAACTCAGGGCCTCATGCATGTTAGGCAAGCGCTGTACCACTGAGCTGTGTCTCCAGCCTGATAGGTGTTTCTGAGCAACCTGAGTCTGTGATTTGTAGCACTAATTTGGGGAAATTCCCAGTCACTACTGCTTCAAGTTTTTTTTTTTTTTTCTTTTACTCCTGGAGGTAAAGCTCATAAAAATGTGGTCTCCCCTACTGAGTATTCCTAGACCCTACTGGGAATTCCTAGAATGTTTAACCCTCAAACTTGTCCTTACTGAGTGTCCACTCATTTGTCAATCACAGTTCAGCTTTTCCTACCCTAGTAGTGGTTCTGTTAAAGTTTCTGCTCTCAGAATTTTGCTCATTTTTTTGAGAGAGAGGGACAGTGAGAGAGAGAGAGAAAGCAAATCAATTTTATTCAGTTTTTATATGATTTTCTTTGCTCTGACACCCAGTTGTGGTGCTGGAATTTGAACTGTGTCCTCACACGTGCCAGGCAAGTGCCATAACCACTGAGCAATGACTCCAGTGCGCCCCCCCCACACTTTTTTTTCTGGGCTGAGGACTGAACTTGGGGCCTCTGCCACTGAGCTAAATCCCTAACCCTGCCCCCCCTTTTTGAGGAGAGAGAGGGACAGTGAGAGAGATAGAGAAACAGACAATCAATTTTATTTAGTTTTTCATCTGGTTTTCATTGCTCTGACACTTAGTTGTGTATGTGGTGCTAGAGTTTGAACCCAGGTCCTTGTGCTTGCCAAGCAAGCACTGTAACTTCTGAGTCACTGCTCCAGCCCAGTCTTTTGTTCTTTTAAGTCGTGATTCTCTGTATTTGTTCTTCTCCCCAGTTTTGGGGACCATGCACTGTCCTGTGACCTTAATTCTCCAATGGATTTGAAAAGAAGTGTTGATTTTCAGTCTGTTCAGTTTTCTTCTTGTTGCAAGAAGAAAATAGAATAAATCTTGGATTTGATACCAGATTTTTTTTTGGAGGGGTAGGGAGTTTTGTTTTGTTTGCCATAAGAAATATGAGTTCAGGGGCTGGAGAGGTGGCTCAGGGGATACAGTGCTTGCCTGGCATGTGCAAGGACCCGAGTTCGAACCCCAGCACCACATACACAACTAAGTGTCAGCGCAACAAAGGCCACATGAAAAACTAAATAAAATTGATTCTCTCTCTCTCTCTGTGTCCCTCTCTTTAAAAAAGAAAAAAGAAAAGAAAAAAAAGTGAGTTCAAAGAATCCCTTTGTAGTTAAGATAGAGAGTTCGTGAAACTCATTAACAAGTTGATGGGTTTTTAAAATTATGTTTAAAATAAAATCTAAAAATTTAAAAATAAAAATTTAAAATAAAAAATTAAAATAAAAATTTTAAATTTAAAATTAAAAATTTTAAAATTACATTATAAATTAAATTTAAATTTTAAAAATTTAAAATAAAAATTTAAAAATAAAATCTAAAAAATTTATCTAAAAATAAAAGGTGCTGGGGATAAAGCAACGCTGGGTCGCAATCTCCAGTATAAAAAATACTCAGTATTTTCTTATGTATACATAGCTATGTATGTATACATACAAACTCTGAATGGTATCCAGGTGCTGAAAGAGAGGACTCAAGGAATGGCGAACTTGGAACGCATACAGATCTCCTTGGCTTCTGGCTGACAGAGTTCTCTGATTTGGCCAGGCTGGAGCTGGTCTGGAACTGCTGGGCAAAGGTTCAAGTGCAGGTCTGGGCCCCATGATTAGCAACTGCAGATGAAGGGGCAGATGACCTTCCTCACGGGATGTGGTGGTTCTTCTGTGGCTTGCAGGGGGACATGGACGCTTGGTATGTGACCTTCTAAGCCACAGGCAGCTGAGTGCAGACCACAAAGGGGCTCTGGTTTCCGCCTTTAAGAGACTGCAGACACTTCACCAGGATGGGACCTCGATAGGGTCATAGCAAGACTGTATTCCAAGCGAGTCCTCTTAGCCACAAAGCTGATGGCTCTTTGCCCTGTGCCAGAAATTCCAAGAAGCCTCTGCCTCTTGGTGTGCCCCTTCAGTCCCCTCTCCTAGGAAGCCTTAACATTGTGAGCACTTCAAAGGAGGAAAGGTGATTAAAGAAATTCTTTCTTTTTCTTATGGAGCGTGCGTTGAAAGGTGTGTTTGGAACTGTGACTCAATAAAGTGGTAACTATTGCACTGAGATTCTGTGTTAGTCGGTTTTATGTCACAATACCTGAGATAATCACCTTACAAAAAGAAAAGGGATATTCTGACTCATGCTTTTGGAGGTTCCATTTCATGGTCAGGTAGATGCATTGGTTTTAGACCAATAGTGAGGACCCTGGATGGCAAAGGAGGGAGCACATGGTGGAATAAAATGTGCACCTCATGGTCAGGAAGCAAAAAAGAGGAAGCAGAAAGGGCTGGGATTTTGTTATCCCCTTTAGGACACATTCCCAATGAACTTAAGACCTCCCACTAGGTCCTGTCTCTTTTTTTGTTTGTTTGTTTTGTTTAGAAAGAGGGGACAGTGAGACAGAGACAGAGAGAGAGAGAGAAGCAATCTTTAGTTTTTCTTGTGACTTTCATTCCTTGGACACTTTGTTGTGTACATGGTGCTGGGGTTTGAACTTGTGTACTTGCACATGCCAGGCAAGAGCCATAATCACTGAGCCACCTCTCCAGCCTCTAGACCCTGTCTCTTGAAGGGTCCACCAACTCTGAGGATCCGTTTTTTTTAGCACACGAGTCTTTGGGGGCCATTCAAAATCCAAACTGTAGGAGGTTTCTTCATATTTGGGACCTTTGTGTGCCACTTGGATGCTTGATTGGCATTTTGGCATATAACCTCTGGTTACAATTGAGGAATGTGGCTTTTGATTAAAAACCTGTTATGTGACTTTTGAGGCCTGACCATAACCAATGGCAAAGGCTTTCCCTGGGGGACCTAAGAAGGGGTCTGCTCTCTGTATACAGACTTGTCCCACTACACTGCCACCTCGGAAGGGGCTGTGGTCAAAGTCTCAGGTGCCCCACTGGGTCAGTTATGGTCTTTGCACAAGAACATCATTCCTTGGTCTTCTGTCTTCATGGAAGGAGGAGGAAGAAACCTTAGAGACACGTTCCCCTCTCAGACTTCGTACTCAGGACTTTTCTACTCCAAGCCTTCCTTCCTACACACTACATCCCTAGGTCCATAAAACTATTGGAGCCTTTTGTTGGGGCTCCCTCCAACAGTGAGACACCCCCATGACCATCTTGATCTACCCAACCCTTGACCACGCAATATTCCATAAAGGAAAATGGAAGAAGGAGAGTCAAATCTTTCTCTAGCTTTAGCCTCTTGCTTATGCTGTTGGAGCAAGTGATCATGGGTTTTTAACTCTTTAATTTGTGGCTGGTTGCTTTAAATCAGTTACTCCAACACCTACCAGCTCAGATCTCTCCCAGCTCAGCTGGGTTCCTGACTATAACATTCTTGGTCCACCCTTGTCCCCAGAACTCTGTGGCTGTGTGACAGGACCTTGTGGCATGAAATGTGGCTATGAAGAAGGCTTTGTCCATGACTTGAATTTTCAGTTTGGACGGATGAATTAGTCAGCTTTACGTTCCTGTGAACAACAAATTAGAGGAGGAAAAATTTATTTTGGTTCATGTTTTCAGAGATTTAGTCTGTGCTGGGCCCAAGATGAAGCAGAACATCATGGGGGAAGGCTTCTCTTCTTTAGAGACACTGATTGTCTTTATTTTGGAACATCTTTATCTTGATTTTTTATTTCTCACTTCTTGCAAATTACATTAATCTTTTTTTTCTTTTGTCTTCATTGTGATATTTTCAAGCCTTTCCTTCATGTCATTAATTTTATTTTCATACCACATCTGTTCGTGTTACTTCTAGGTCATTTATGAGGACTATATTGAAGTTGTTCAGATGTTAAGTTCTCTCGATCAGTCTCCCTTTCATATTTTTTTTTGAAAGAGAAGAAGAGAGAGAGAGTGAGAGAGAGTCAATTTTATAACTTTATTTTTTCATCTGGTTTTTATTTTTCCTTCACTTAGTTGTGTGTATGGTGCTGGGGGTTGAACCTGGGTCCTCGTGCTTTTCAGGCGAGCACTGTACTGGTGAGCCATCTTTCCAGCCCCCTTGATATATTCTTATTTTTGAAATTTATTTATTTAATTTATTTTTTAATTAATTAATTTATTTTTAAAATTTAATTTATTTATAATAAATACATGTATTTATAATATGTAAATTTATTTATTTATAATAAATACATGTATTTATAATATATAAATTTATTTATTTATACATACAGGAGATAAAACCCAGGGCCTGACACAAGCTGGGCAACTACTCTATCACTACATCCTCAGCTTTTTTCTAAATTAAATTAAAATTTCTTTTTTTGTTACTACACGTTAAACCCATGGGTGCTTTACTACTGAGCTATATAGCCCTAGCCCTTTTTTTATTTTTAATTTTGAGACAGGGTCTTCCCAAGTTACTGAGGGTATCATTAAGATGCTGAGGCTGGCCTCAAACTTGTGATCCTCTTGCCTCAGCCTCTCAAGTTGCTAGGATTACGGGCTTGCACCACTACACCAGGTCCTTTTGTTTTTGAGACTAAGTTGCCCACTCTGGGCTTGAACTTGCAATCCTCCTGCCTCAATCTCCTGAGTCACTGGGACTAGAGGCATGCACCACTGTAGCTGGCTTTTGAATTCTTTTCTAGTCAGTGCACCTGTGGTTGCTTCTGTTCTTTATTGTGTTTTCTTCTAGACCAAATAGGTTTTCTGCTTGTTTCTTTTGTTTTAATTTTGAGGTTTGGCCCTACTCATGCACACACCCCTGTGTGGCTGAGAGGCTGAGGCATTTCTCTTTATCTTGCTCTGAGTTACTTTGGGCAACTTTCCAACCCCTCTCCCTTGGAGGCCTCCTACCACATCCCCTTTCTCTCCACCCAGAGGGAGAGATTCTTTCAACATCTTGAGCCGTTAGAGGGACTTAGAGGGACGGACGGCTGTAAGTCCTGCCTGCTCATGGAACCCCAGAGCTCTGCCCTCCCTAGCATGGGAAGCCTTCCTCTCTCTCCCCTAAGTCCTTTCAATGATGCCCCTAAGGCCCTGTGTTATTCAGCCTTCCATCACTGTAACAAATACCGAAGATAATAAACTTGCAAATGGTTTTTGTTGTCTCACAATTTGGGAGGTTTGGGTCTGTAGTGAGGTAGCATATCATAGCATATCATGGTAGAAATGTGTGGTGGAGCAAAACTCTCACCTCGTGGCCAGGGCACTAACGAGAGAAAGAGGTGCTGGGGTCCCATGAGGCATACCTCCAGGGATTGCAGGGGTGGGAGGTCTTTATAGAGGTGCCCAGGACCCTGTTGGAGCAACTGAGCAGGTGAGGGACCCTAAGGAGATGGAGGGAATGGAGGAGAGGAAGCTGGAGGAGGGAAAGTGAGTTTTATCTGGGCTTCAGTAAATCCAAGGAATGTCCATGGGTCGCCACCCAGGAGGCGGTAGGAACTCAGAGTAGACTTGCAGGGATATCAGCAGCTCTCAGGACAGTGGTGAGACAGGGTGAAAGGTAGGCAGCCAGTGTAGGCAGAATGATGGGGGAGTCAGTAAGGCGGAAATTGGCTGATGGTCATTTTTACCAAAAGGGCAAAGAGTATCTGCCTGTTACAACCCCTAACAAGGCTCTCTACAATCAAAGGTGCTTCAGACATAGGCATCTCTTCTGCTGATAAAGGAGCTCATGGGCCCAGAACAAAAGGCCAGATCAGACCAGAACTTCTCTGTGCCCTGCTCCCAGGCATGGGGAAGGGAGGGCGATGATTCATCAAAGGGGAGACTCTTGAGAGATTATAAGAAAGATGACCAGGACCCCCTCTTTGAGTCTCAGCTCTGAGACTCTCTTCTGGAGAAGTCTTTTCTTTTCTATCCTTTCTTAAATAAAATCTGTCTGGGGCTGGAGCGGTGGCTCAGTGGTTATGGCGCTTGCCCGGTATGCACGAGTACACGGGTTCAAACCCCAGCAACCCACGTACACAACTAAGTGTCAGAGCAACGGAACCCATGTGAAAAACTCTATAAAGATTGATTCTCTGTGTGTGTGTGTGTGTGTGTGTGTCTCTCTCTCTCACACTGTCACTGTCCTATAAATAAATTAATTAATTAATCAATTAATTAATTAAATTCAATCTGTCTGCTCCACTTGCCTTGGCTTCAGTCTTTCTCTCCGGTGGACACGAATCCAACAGACATCCACCAAACCGGCATCAGTGGGAGTGGCTCCTGAGCTGTTACCCACACTGTCCCCAACACACACACCCAGAATAGCCAGGCTTGGGCACAAGTGGCCTCTTCTGCTCTCCCTCAGGGAACTTACCTGGGTAGAACTCAGGAGCCAAGGTCAGGAGCAGACTGGGGGCTACCCTGGCAGATCTCACAGCCCTGAAAGCATCTGATTCATTATTAGTCTTTTCTTTCTATTTTTTCTTTGGTTAAGCTAGCTAAAGTTTTGTCAATTTTGTTGATCCCTTTAAAGGACTGATTTTTGGTTTCAATTATTTTCTTTCTTTTTTTTTTTTTTTAGAGAGAAGAACAGTGAGAGAGAGGAGAGAGAGAGAGAGAATCAATTTTTATTGAGTTTTTCACATGGCTTTCGTTGCTCCGACACTTAGTTGTGTACGTGGGTGCTGGGGTTTGAACCCGTGTACTTGAGCATGCCAGGCAAGCGCCGTAACCGCTAAGCCACCGCTCCAGCCCCTTCTTTGTTTTTTTATTTTCTATTTTTACTGTTTCCTTCCTTCTGCTTGCCTTTAAG
>PVKS010044239.1:0-14437 GCA_004027875.1 Aplodontia rufa
GTGCAGCCTCCTTGCACTTGGGAACACGAGCCGGGGCTGCAGCAGTGGAGTCAGGGCCATTTAAAACAGGGAAATGCTGCCAGAAAGCACAAACGCATGGCACTGTGTAGGCCCTGCCAAGGGCACGTTCGCAGCACCGGGCCTGGGGCAGGGAGGCGGAGCATGGCGCTGTGGGACCTCAGTGGGGTGTGCGTGGCCAAGCGCTCGGCTCTGCTGCTCCCCACGTCTGCAGACAGCCAGGAGCGCACCGTGGGTGCTGGTTTGGGTTACAAGTAAATTTATAACAGGTAGGTGAATTTACTAATAAAAAAAAGTGAGGATTGATGTGTGATACCCCAACATGTGTGGGTGTGCTGGTGAGCAATGGGAGCCCTGGGCCCAAGTAGGATGCAGGGAGCACCCTGCATGGGTCAGAGCCCCCTGAGCAGGGAGGAGGACATCATGCGGGTGGGGATGGGAGGCCAGCCCGGGAAAGCCAGCCCCTGCTGTGTGCAGAGGGAGTCCCCAGGAGGATTCCGGGCAGGCAGCCCAAGTGGTGAGTGTGTGCACACGTGGGGACAACTGGGTGCAGCTTGAGCAGGGGCAGCAGGCCAGCCTTCCAGGTGACAGCTGAATGGCAGGGAGGTGTCTTCACAGGGGAGCGATGGGCTCAGCCTGAGCAGGGTGAAGGGGACAACCGCAGGAGCACTGGGATGAAGCTGCAACATTGTCAAAAGTGGAGGTCTCGAGTGTGCCATACGTGATAGGTGCAGAGCTACAGGCTCACGCGCCTACGTAAGTTCACGTGCAAACTTCCCAAATGTCCCCTCACCGTCCACTCAGAGGGCGGGAGCAGGGACACCGCAGCAGTGATGCGCTCGCCTCCCTCTCAGGCCTGGGCTTCTAGATACGCTTCTAGGTACTCAAGGAAGTAGCGCTGCTTGGAGAATTGGCCAGGTCCAGCGCCAGGCAAGGAAAGTGCAGGATGTATCCAGAACATCTCTGAGGCAGCAAGCAAGGCTGTGAAAGAATGCTGGGGACAGATCGAAAGGCACAGAAGCCGGCCTCGCCGGGCTCCCCCAGTCAGATCAGGGACAATTCGAGCATCACGGTGGTCATAATGGTTCAGTCCACTGAATACCGCGGGACGGCGCGGTTCACATGAAGTGTGCTAGGAGAGAGTATTCTCACAGTTTCAGAGTCTCAGCAAAATGCTACAGCAGGGAAGAGTAAGTGGTTGAGAAGCCTTGATCTGACTCTGGGAGATCACATGTAAGAAGAGGCTGCAGATCCGGTTTCAAGAACAAGACCTAAAAGCAGACCCAAGACCGGCCTCACCCATGACCGGCCCTGCGTTGCTTTGGTTTCTTCTTGGAGACTGTCACAAAGCTGTGAGCACAGGTGACATGGGCTGTTGCTCCCTGGTACTTCTCGTCCCTACTTGTTCATTTCTTCTCTAAGTCTGCCACTGGATTTATGCTTTTCCTGGCAAAATAGTATTATACCATTAAAAATGTGCTACTTGGCCAAGCGTGGTGGTGCACGCCTGTGATCCCAGAGACCAGGAGTTGAGGCAGGAGGATCGTAAATTGAAGACTGGCCCGGGCAACTTAGTGAGAGGCTGTCTCAAAAATAAAAAGACTGGGGGCTGGAGCTGTGGCTCAGCCATTATGGCGCTTGCCTGGCATGCACGAGTATGGGGGTTCAAACCCCAGTTCCACAAACATCAATGAAGAGTCAGCAATGAAGGACACGTGAAAAACTAAATAAAATTGATTCTCTTTGTCTTTCTCACTCACTCTCTCTCTCTCTCTGTCCTCTTTTAAAAGAGAGAGAGAGAGAGAGAGAGACAGTGATAGAATTAATTTTATTTAGTTTTTCATGTGACCTTGTTGCTCTGACACTTGTGCACGTGGTGCTGGGGTTTGAATTCGCATCCTCGCACATGCCAGGAAAGCATTGTAACCACTGATCCACCGCTGCAGCCCCTCTATCTCTAAAAATAAATAAAAAGACTGGAAATGTGACTCAGTGGTAGAGCACCTCTGGGTTCTGTTCCCATTACTGCAGAAACATTGTTACTAGAAAACATGGTGTTTGGAGTGATGGAAACCTGGGATCGCCCAGGGACAGCTGATTGCATGACTTACAAGTGGACGGATGGCCCAGGAGGTGACCCTCTCTGTGCTGACGGGCACATGATGGTGGGCACTGAGCCCTGTCAGGGCTGACACGGTGGACCCTCAAGAAATGGCCAGGGATTGGACTGTTACTGACTGACCCCTGTCTTTTTCATCTCCATCTGTCTACCAGGCTGGCAGTCAGAGAGTAAATTGTACATTTACTGGGGCTGGAGCGGTGGCTTGGTGGTTACAGTGCTTGCCCGGCATGTGCAAGTACACAGGTTCAAACCTCAGCACCAGGTACACAACTAAGTGTCAGAGCAACAAAGGCCACATGAAAAACTAAATAAAAATTGAGTCTCTCTGTCTCTCTCACTGTCCCTCCCTTTAAAAAACAAATTGTACATTGACTTAGAGCATGTTCCAGAAAATCCTGGTCCAGTTTGAGAACTAGTTGCCAAAGGTGGATGGGGCCAAAGGACAGAGAAAGCCAGACAGATTCGGGCTTGCACAGGTACAATTTATTGGGTGTCGGGTGGCTGCAGGACAGGAGGACCCCACACCATGCGGTGGAGGAAGGGCTAAGTGGCATATGGACAGTGGCCTTTCTGGGAGCATGTCCAGTGCCTGGTGCAGTGGCCGACACCGGGCTTGACTGACGTCTGAAAGGCTTTGTGCTTCAGGGTTTGGGCGTGCGCCGGGTTACAGCCATGGAGGCTGTGAGCGCGCCGAGCTGGATGCCAGCAGGAATCGCTTGTGGAGGACACAGGTCTACAGGAGATGGCCACCAACTCAGATCAGCATCACTCACCAGCATTTATTAACCAGGGGACATCAGGCTTAGCCCAGGGAAGTAACTTCCAGCAAGGGCTGGGGCCTAGGGACCCACTCCCAGGCCCTGCCTCTAGCAGAAGCCGCACCTCAGGGCATCATTTGGGTGCTGCCTGTGTGAAGTACTTGTGACAGGCAGACGTGAGTGCAGCCACGAACACGACGAATTCACTGAAGTCCACTTCAGCATCTCCATTGGCGTCGAGGTCCCTGAGCAGCTTGTCCACAGCATCAGTGTCCCTCCCACTCTAGAAGGGAGAGGCCCAGAGTCAGCCATGCGGGCGCTGCACAGGGCCTCGGGCTCACTGTGGGGTGGGGAGGCACCTGCATCCTCACCAGATGTGCTGTCACAAGGCTCAGTGCCAGGTCCTGCTGTGCAGAACAGACCCGCTGGGTCCCTGAAAAGGACACGCAGGCTCAGAGGGGCCGTGAGCTGCCCTAGGCTACATGACTTGACCAACTAACCTGTCATGGTTTTTTGGTTTTGTTTCGGTAGCAGGGATTGAACCCAGCGGCACTTAACCACTGAGCCACATCCCCAGCCCTTTTTTTATTTATTTTACTTTGTTTATTTTATTTTACTTTATTTATTTTATTTATTTTACTTTAAGACAGGCCCTTCTTATATTTTATTTTGAGATAGGATCTTGCTAAGTTGTTTAGGGCCTCACTCAGCTGCTGACACTGGCTTTGACCTGTGATCCTCCTGCCTCAGCCTCCCCAGCTGCTGGGATTACTGGCATGTGCCACAGAACCAAAACCTCTAGTTCTCACAAAATCAGGCCAGAAAGAAGCGTCACTGGTGTGAGGGCCCGTGGGACCTGCCCGGGTTATACCTAGGAGGGTTGAGACTCAGGAATGGAGGGAGCACAGAGGCCCTGTCCTTCCTCTGCTGGGGTACCACAGCTAGGACCCAGGACCCCAGCAGGTCTTTGAGAGGGCCAGGCAGGCGTGTGACTCTGAAGGCATTTGATGTGACAGGACAAATGCACCGAGGGACCAAGGACAGCCAGGGTGCAGACTGAACAGCACCAGCAGGGGGCGCTGACAGCCAGCCAGGACCTGAAGCACTGTCCCTGGGGATGCTGCTCCAGGAAACATTACCTGCCGTCCCCTGACTGAGACACACCTGTGTGCATAGAGGTGTTGGTGAGAGCATAGCAAATAAGGTGGAGACAAGAGATTCAGCGCAAAGGACGGCTCGCACACTGCATGCTGGGAGACCCAACAGCCATTCACAGAGACCTTCATGCATAAGAAACTCTGTGCCAGGCCCCAGTCTGTGCATCACGGAAACAGGACCACAAGGCCCGCCCAGTCCCTGACTGCAGATGTTCTCCAGTTTTCTCCGCCTTCAGGATGGTTGGAGGAGAAGGCAGAGAGCCAGGCTTGCTGAAGGGCCTGGGTCCTGCTTTTCCACATTCGCCCTGATTCTGACCTAACCCGAGGTGGAGAATCCCTGGCTTAGGCACTGGTTCTCAAGGGTGTCCCCCAGATGCCTGCCCTCCCCACCCCATCTGGATCCAAAGCCCCACAGATTAAAATCTCAAACTGGTGATAGGACAGCTCACGTGCCATGCACAAGATCCCAGTGTGGGGGAGGTACATTTAGTGAACATCGGAGCTGGAGAATTTACTCTGTAATGTGAAGTCCAAAAAGTTAGGAAGTTGCCTGTAATGTGAAGTCCAAAAAGTTAGGAAGTTGCCTATGAATTCAGATCTCACTTACAGCAGTGTTTGCATGGGGTGAAGACTGGGAGAGGAGGCTACCCAAAGGGGGTTTCTTCTCTCAACATTTCTATGTTCACCTCCTGCCTCAATTGCATATGTATAGTACAGAAAAACAGGTAAACCTTACTTTATTCTTCTTCTTGGAGAGAGAGAGAATTTTATTTATTTTTTCATTTGGCCTTCATTTCTCCAACACTTAGATGTGGTGCTGGAGTTTTAACCCACATCCTTGCACATGCCAGGCAAGTGCTCCAACCAACGAGCCACCACTCCAGTCCCAAACCTTACTTTAAAAAATAGGTTTTTACTGGGGCTGGAGTGGTGGCTCAGCGGTTATGGCACTTGCCTGGAATGTGCAAGGATGTGGGTTTGAACCCCAGCACCACATATCCAACTAAGTGTAGGAGCATCGAAAACCAAATGAAAAAATAAATAAATTTGATTCTCTCACTGTCCCTCTCTCTCTTTAAAAAAAAAAATAGGGTTTCACTCACATTTAGGAAGTAGAGAGGCACCTAGCTTCTCCCAGGATGCTTTGGGCTGAACATTTCAGCTTCCCCTTTCCACCTGGGGGTAGGAAGGCAGAGTGGGGGAGCAAGTGGAGCAAGGGGAAGGGGGAGGGGAGAGAAAAGAGGGCAGAAGGTAGAAGGGAGAGGGCCCTGTCTAGACCCATCAGGGTCTGCACAGCTCCAAGGCCCTGGGGGCTTCAGCTGAGTTTCCGTCCCTGTGGCTCCTGCCTGATGCAGCCCAGGGGACCCAGGACAGTCTTCTGTCCTTATTCCTGTCAGTCCTGGGCATGGGAGGAGGCAGTGGACAGGAGGAAGGAAAAGCAGGGATGTCTGTGGCCAGTGGCCTTGAGAGGGAGAGCTCCAGGGACCAGCAGAGAAGCTCAGGGGCTGCCCTGCATTCATCCCATCCCCAAGCCCGGCTGCTCAGGTCTGAATGCTACCCTCCTCCAGGTCCCTGCAGAGAGAGGCTGGTCCCGAGTCTGTGGGACCCGCCTGGGTGCCCTCTCCTGGCTCAGATGCCCCATGTCCCAGGAGTCGTCTCAGATCATTCCTTGGCTGGATCCATGAGTTCTGGGACCTGCCCTGCTGGCTCAGTCGGTCCCTCCTGTTCCTCCTGCCTGCTGTGCCCTCCATCTTTCCCTGTCCACCCCTCTGATCTGGTCCTCCCTGCCCATCTGTCCTTACCTTCAGGAAGCCAGGGAGCTCCTTCTCTATCAGCGCCTTCAGCTCCCCCTTGGTCAGGGTCTGGCTGTTGCCCTCGCCACCCGAGTACCGGGCAAAGACGTCGATGATGAGGCTCATGGCTGTCTCTAGCTCCGTCATGGTGCTGGGCGTGGACGCTGCTTCTTCCTGAGGCTGGCTGGAGAAATGGCCCACTGGAGGCCTTGTGGTGCTTTATGGGGCTGGTCTGTGTTGACACAGGGTGGGACAGTTGGCAGATCCTGCCCCTCCCTGCTCGGTCACCCAGTCCAATGAAACGTGTTGCTGAGACCCTTTCTGCAGCTCAGGCCCCTGGCTGCTGGGGACAGCCACACTTCACTGTGCTTGTCACCACTGAGCCACAGCAGGGCTCCCCCTTGCCACTACTTGGGGGAACAGGAGGGGTCTCTGGGGCACGTGGAGCCCGGTGTTTGTTGGGTAGTGCTGGGGCTTGGTGGGGGGCCCTGAGTGTGAGTGAGTGTGGGTGTGGGCGGGCACCACCCCCATTTAGAAGAGCCTGAGTCACCGGGTAGCAGCTCACACCTCAGCCCTGCTTGCTCTGCAAGCCCTCTGTGGCCCCTGTCCCTGCCATGGTGGGGGCACCTGGAGGCTGAGGGAACAGAGCAGCCTGCAGGGCTTGCAGGGCCGGGGCCTGGGTTCCAGTGCTGCTCGAGTCTCCCGCAAGTTCTGGAAACTCCTCCAGTCAGCCCCATGCTGTAGGCCGGGTGTGGGGCTGTGACTCTCTTGCTCGGGGTGCTGGGAGGTGGCCAAGGTGCACCAGGGCGTGACGGGAAATGGGAGCAGCCGGTCTCACAGCAGCTGACTCTTTGGACACAGGCTGCATCCACAAGGGAGGCTCAGTGTGGTGCAGCTGTTGGGGACGGTCTGCCTCACTCATTCCTGAGCTGGGCTGGTCTCTCTTAGGACAAGATTTCAGGGAACAGGTCACTGTTCCTGCTATGTCTCCCATCCCCTACCACCTTATCAGCACGACCAGAGGAGAGAGCTAGGGGCTGAGGTAGAGGTTGCCACCTCCGTGTGAGGAGGCAGCTGGTCCTGGAGGCTGCAAGACTGTAAACCCGGAATCTGTAAACTAGCCTGAAACTGAAGCAGAGAGGTTTCCCTGGGGAGTGGGGTGGATCTGCAAACAAGCAATGGGCTCATATCAGCAGCCGGGCTCAGCAGGACCTGGCTTCCCACCAGGGAGAAGGCTTCTGGCTCGTGGGACACAGCAGGCCTGTGAGGCCAGTTGCTGGTCATAAGCTCGGTAAGGCCACAGGAATGTCCAGGTCGAATCAAACTGGCCAGTCTAGTGTTTCTCAAACCCTTCCATCTGGAAGTCGACCCTCCCCCGCCCTGGGCGATTTAACCCTAGACTCCATGCCTGTGGGGCAACTCCCCCCTCAAAGAAAACCCTCTAAGGCTCACGGATTTTTGCTTTTTTGATCACTCAGTAGCCATTTAAATGTTTGCGTAATCAGGACCACTCTGGACGGCCCTTGCTTGAGTGACTCACCTGTGACCCCCCTCCAGCATGAGGCCACCCATTGGAGCCCCTCCTTGGGACTGGGCTGTGTTCCAAGCAAGGTCATGTGCAGCCTCTGGAGGGGTCCTGCTAAACAAAGCATTCTGATGGCCCATTAAAATGAAAGAAAGAAAGAAAGAGAGAAAGAAAGAAGGGACAGTGAGAGAGAGGGGGAAGCAATGTTTGTTTAGTTCTTCATGTGAAACCCAGCTGCTTCCCAGAGAGGCTGTGGGTTCCGACATGCACATGGCCTTCTCTCTGCCCCTGACCAGGCCAGGCTCCTTTTTCCTCCCTCCCTCCAGGCTTGGGCACCTGGAGTCACTGGCCAGAGTGTCCCTCATAGCAGTGAGATGGCATGGTGTCCTGGACGTGAAGCATCTAGGGCTGCAGAATCCAGGCAGATTGGGTAGTTTTCCTGGCACCTGCAGCAGAGAGCTGGGGAGAGGCCTCCTGCTGGCGGCCGCTGCTGCCGCCAGATCAGGATGAGGTGGGAAGGAAGAGGTCCTTGCCCTCAGGAGCGGCCCCCAGTCCACTGTGTCCCAGGCCACCTGCCAACTGCTTTTCCACAGGGCAGAGGGATGGCGGGCGGGGTGAAGTGGCACCCACGTGCCTCGGCAGGGACTCCGGCTGTCCAGGAGCTCCAGGCACCTAATGCCCACCGCACCCAGGCTGCTGACCCAGTCTGTCCATCCAGCACCAAGTGACCAGACCAAGAACTGGAAGGATGAAGTTCCTACTTTTTCTTTTGAAAGAGGGAAAGGGGGAGAGAGAGAGAGAGAGAGAGAGAGAGAATCAGTTTTATTTATTTTTCCATCTGGCCTTTATTTCCCTGACACTCAGGTATGTATGTGGTGCTGGGGTTTGAACCCGGGTCCTCCCCCATGCCAGGCAAGTGCTCCAACCGCTGAGCCACAGCTTCAGCCCTGGTTTCTACATATTAACCAGGGTACCAAAGTCAAAGGAGACTCTGCTTATTACACGAAGCCGTGGACCAGAAGGAGGAAAACATGGAGCTGCAGGGCCTGCCAGGAGCCAGGATGTTGTCACCGTACTTCTGCTGAGGCCACCCAGCACCAGGTGATGCGCAGGCAGCAAGACATGGGAAGAATCAGGAGGTCTTGAGGAAGCCGTAAGCTTTGAGGTGGGGTGGGCGAGATCCGGCCTGCCCCGCCTGCTCTGAGTGTGACATGGAAGTGACTCTCTTCTGTCCTTTGTGTCTGGGTCAGATGAGGCCTTCTGAGGTGGACATCTCTGCTCAGTGGACACAAGCCAAGGCCCCTGGAGTAGGATTCCCAGTCCAGTCCAGAGTCCTGCTCCAGGCTGAAGGATGCACAGCAAGCATTGGGGTCCCCAGTCAGGGACAGCAAGGGAGCGGTGACCAAGGAGCGTGAAGCGGAGAGGCATGGAGAAGTTTGGGCCCAGGACCAGCGCCTGGAGAGTGGAGTGGGGAATGGAGAAGAAGGGAGGCTGGAGGAGATCACGGAACAGGAAAGGACAGCAAAGGAACAGAGAGGCACAGAGACCTGCCACTTGAGGGAACCAAGAAGGACAGCGACCAGGAACAGCCCTGCAGACTGGCTTCCCTTGGACTTTAGAGTCCCAGCTGTACATCGGAGATCCCTGAGGAGTTGACCCTGTTGTTGTGGACTGGGTCCAGAGACTACAGCTGGTGGGCAAGAGCGAGGGGCGGCCGGCTCTTCAGCTGTGGGAACACCTGGCTGTATTTGTCCTCTTGAGGCTGTCTGAGCAGCTGGTATGAGAGCTGAATGAGAAGGGGAGGCTGGAGGCAGAGAGGCCAGTGAGAAGGCTGTGGAGTAAGGAGCCCCAGCCATCACTGGTTCAGGGACATCTGGGAGCCAGTGGAGGCCTTCACAGGGAGCAGAAAGGTGGAGGAAGAAGAGGGGGACTTCATGTCTGTGGAAGGGGAAACGGAGGCAGAGTGAGGAAACAAGTAACCCAGGCTCCATCACTCCTGCCCATGTGTATTGCGTTGCACAAACAGGCCTGGTTCAAACTGGTTGTGTCCTTGATAATGTCTCAGACAAATATTTGATGAGGGAGGAGGGAGAGGGTTGAGAAAATGAATTTCTCAGGGCCGCCCTGAATGTCGGAGTGTGAGTCAGGGACTGTCCCAGCCCCCTGGCGGCTAGGGGGCCCATGCACCAGGTCTGGTCAAATGAAATTTCACTGAGGGCTGCAGGAGGCTGGCCTTGATGGATGCGAAAAGGGAACCATCAGCCCTTCTGCCTCCTGCCTTCCTGGACAGACGCCGGAGAAGCAGCAGCCAGTTGGGGGGTGAGCCTCTAAGACTCCTGCTGCTGGTGACTGAGAACGTTCCACACTGGGGCTGCTGCAACCAATCACCACAAACTGGGTGACCGAACACGACGGAAATTACACTCTCACAGCGCTGGAGGCCCAAAGTCAAAAGCCCAGGTGTGGGCAGGCTGGTGCCGTTGTGAGGCTCACAGGGAGGATCAGCTCCTGGGCCTCCTCCAGATTCCATGGCAGCCAGCAAGTTGGGCCCTCCTAGGCCTGCAGCTGCCTCCTTCCCAGTCGCTGCCCAGTGTGACCTCATCCTGACTTGGTAACCTGCAGTGATTCTGTCTCCAAACAAGGGGGAATTCTGAGGTTTCCGGAAAGATGTGGATTTGGGGGCGAGGGTGGACACCGTTTGACCCAGGACACTGGCATGGGGCTCAGTGACGGCACTTGTTTGCCTTACGTCACGGAAGGACTAGGCTGGCTCCAGTTTGGTTCCTGGCTCTGCCTTCTGGCCTTCTGTTTGTTCTGCGGTGTCCTGGACAGGTTCTGTCACAGGATCGATTGCACACGAGCCAGTGCTGACCCTACGGCCCTCCATGGGCGATTCAGGGCCGGGTGAGGCACAGGCAGACCGCAGTGGCGCTGGGGGAGCACCCGGAAGGTGTGGGGTGTGGGAGGGTCCTCACCTCCCTTCCCTTCCCAGCCCAGGTGCCTTCTCTGGGCCTGGTGCCCCAGGCAAGCAGTGTCTGGCTCATTCTGCCCCTTGAGGAGCTGAAAGTCCAGTCCACACTGAGAAGCAGACAGTGCAGGGTGATAGAGGTGGGACAGAGGTCCTGGGGGCCTCAAGAAGGGGTCATCGGGGGCTCCCTGGAGCCTGAACACCAGCACAAGCACAGGAGGTTCTGGAAAGTGTCCAAGTCAGGCAGGAACCTGCTGCTGCCTGTAGGTGCAGGGCTGCCTGGTTTGACTCCTGGGTGGGGTGAGGGACCTGCAGCCAGCTTGGCCTTGGCTCCATGCGGTCACTGGTGACAAGAGTGCCCTGCCACCCAGGCAACTTTCTTCACCTGGGAAATGAGGAGATCGATTAGACCACCTGGAGGGAGGGAGGAAAAAGGAGCCTGGCCTGGTCAGGGGCAGAGAGAAGGCCATGTGCATCCATGTGCATGTCGGAACCCACAGCCTCTCTGGGAAGCAGCTTGGTTTCATATGAAGAACTAAACGAACATTGCTTCCCCCTCTCTCTCACTGTCCCTTCCTCTCTTCCTTCCTTCCTTCCTTCCTTCCTTCCTTCCTTCCTTCCTTCTTTCTTTCTTTCTTTCTTATGGGCCATCAGAATGTTTTGTTTAGCAGGACCCCTCCAGAGGCCGCACATGACCTTGCTTGGAACACAGCCCAGTCCTGAGGAGGGGCTCCAAGGGGCGGCCCCATACTGGAGGGGGGGGGTCACAGGTGAGGCCATTCTCCCAAGGTGCCCACGTTTCTCGGGGTGCGCAGTGCATGCGGTATGCACCAGACACCCAGAGTTTTCAACATTTCTGCTTAGGTTAGAAGCTCGCGGTGATTTTGAGAGGATACAAGAGTGCTTAGGTGAATATGCAGGCCTACCTCTCCCTGGCAAGATGGTCCCCCAGCCCACCAGCGGCCGCGTGCCCTGGCGACCTGGCCTGGGTGAGCCAGTCTCCACTGTCCACACCCTTCCTGGGTCTGGGGTGCCTAGGGAGGGTCTATTTGAGAACAGCAAGGCCGCAGGGATTCCCAGAGAACCTCCAAGCCCTGCAAGCTGGGCCTCTGGTATGTGGTGGAGAGCCTGAGCCTGGTCTCGTCTGTCAGATGGAATGAAGTGTCTCCCCCGCACCAGGGTCACATGAGGACGCACAGTGTCCCCTCAGAAGCTGCCTGCTGACAGCTGTTTCCTCTCAACTGGGCTGGGCTATGGGCCCAGTTTGCTCTGTTAAAAGGAAAATGCCTCAGACCGCAGAAATCTAGTAGAGTTCATGCGAAAAAGCAAAAGGGAACAGACTGATCTGCGAGTTGGGCAGGTCCTGAGAACTTCACCTGAAACCCGGTCGGACAGCACTGTGCAACCCAGGCGAGGCGGCAGAGTCCACAGCCTCCTCAGCTAACTGGCCGCGGAGGCTCCCTCATCCAGCCGGAGATCAGTCTCTGCAACAAAACCCAACATTGCTCTGATCTGTTGGACCCAGTGCTGGTCCCCAGACGGAGACTACAAGATTTAACAATTTGAAGTCCATGGGACTGGAGTGGTGCCTGAGCAGTTACGGCGCTGGCCTGGCACGCGTGAAGATGTGGGTGTGAACCCTAGCACCACGTACACAATGAAGGGTAGGAGCAATGAAATCCACATGAAAAACTAAATAATACTGATTTTCTCTCTCTCTCACTGTCCCTTTCTCTATTAAAAAAAAAAAAAGTCCAGCCTAGCTGTTGTAAGATATTTTAGTTGAGATTGATATGTAAATCAGCATACTTTGAATAAAGTCATAGATTGTCCATTGTGTGGGTGGGCCTCACCATCAGTTGATGGGCCAAAATGAAAACAGGATTCCAGAGGGTGTTCTGCTCACGAGCGCTTCACAAGAAGTTTGCCTGAGGTTCCAGCCTGCAGAATTTGAACACAAAACCCTAATAGCAAGTTTACAGAGTATCCAGCCTGTCCTACAAAGTTTGGAGTTGCCAGCCCCCATAATCTGATGAGCCAGCTGTTCAAAATCAATCTCTTTCTCTCTTGTTACATGATTGCAGTTTCTCTAGAGAACCCAGGTAAAACAATCATTGGACTGAATCCAACCCAGAGATAGATTTTATTGGTAACAAAGTATTAAATTGCCAGTGCTCAAAAACAAGATTTCTCTGCCAAGAATGTGGGTATGTAACTTGGAAATCAGAGGTCGAGCCACACTGGAAGCCAGAGCAGGGCTGCCAAAGTCCTGGGCCTTCCTGGGGCATTATGAGCTCCCTGAGCTCTGGTCTGGCTCTGGGTTCAGTGTAGCAAACTTCCATGGGAAACTCTCCTGCTGGGTGCTGGGGTTCTGATGACCTGTTAGCAGACCAACCATTGGACCCAGGGGCAGGAAGTGGAGGGGAGCAGGGAGCAGCCAGGTGTGGTCTGGGGTAGCTGGTGAGCCCCTGTCTCCTTGCTGGCAGAAGACCCCAGAGCCAGGGGCTGGACATCCTGCTCATGGAAAGCTAGTGGCCTGGGGTCAGAGAGGCCACATGAAAAACTAAATAAAATTGATTCTCTCTATATCTCTCACTGTTCCTCTCTCTTAAAAAAAAAATAAGGTCACACAGCCTGTAATCTGCACCTAGATGGTTCTGGAAGCCAAGGGCAGACCCATCACCAGGGACCCTTGGCTTATCTCTCACCCACAGAGCGCCCCTAGTACCCTTCTCACAGGGGAGTTGTACAGAGCAATAAGAAGGTGCTGGCAGGGTGGCAGGAGCGGTGGCTCAGTGGTTCCAGTGCTTGCCTGGCATGTGTGAGGACACGAGTTCCAACCCAAGCACCGTGTACACAATGAAGTGTCAAAACAATGAAAGCCACATGAAAAACTAAAATTAATTCTCTCTCTCTCTCTCTCTCTCACTGTCCCTCTCTCTTTAAAAAGAGAGAAAGAGAGATAGAGAAGGTGTGGGAGCAGGGGACAGTGTGTGCTGGAGCGGTGGCTCCGCAGTTACAGCACTTGCCAGGCATGTGCGAGTATCGGGTTCAAACCCCAGCACCACATACACAACTGAGTATCAGAGACACAAAAAACAGAAGAAAATAAATAAAAACTATCTTTCTCTCTCTCTCTCAAAAAAGAAAAAAGAAAGTGTAACCCCCTCTGTTATCAAGGCTCCTCCCAAACTTCTCTTCCAGGCTCTAATCTTCCTGGCTCTAATTGTCCCGGCTCTAACCTTCCGGGCTCTAACTTTCCCACAGGCACAAACATATACCCAATGACCTACTTTCACCACTGTCCTTAGGGCAGAGAACCAATCAGCATCTGCCCTCTGCTCCTAACTATCCCAACCCCCATGAAAATCCCCTATAAATGCTCTTGTACACCCGCAATAAGTGGGAACCCATCTCCGAGGATTGGTTTTGGTCTCGGTGTGCCGGATTATTCCTGTCAGAAAGGTGCAGGAGACAGCTGCCTTACCTGCAGCGATGATGACCCTTACCGGCTGGGTGGTGTGGGACTACCGAGAAAATGAGCCAGAAGGTTGTTTTTTTTTTAATCCATACCTTAGGATTCTTTTTTTTTTATTAGATGGATATAGAGTTACAATTGAGGGGGAAACATTATCAAACATTCCAGAACCAATGTATACATACTTAGTTATCCAGGGCTAATGCCATGTCATGGATGCACAGCTTGGGTTTCCCCTGTTGTCATTTCCTCCAGAAGAACTTCTAAGTTAAATGGGTATCTCGTGGAGATCAGAGATCTCCTTCTGAGATGATTCCCCCATATTCCCACCCTCCAGTCTCCTAGGAGTTCTTCCTACACCCTCCCCCACCCCCACCCTATGCCTCCAAGTATCCTAGGGAGTCATCTCCCTGTTGCGTTGAGAATCATACAATTTGCAGTTGTTATTAGCTTAGCCGTCTAACATACTGCTTCCCCATGTATTCTAGCTTCCACAGATGAGAAACCATTCGGCCCTTGAGTCTCTGAGATTGGGATACTTCACTGAGCATAATTCTTTCCATCTCCATCCATTTGATACCAAAAGCCATAATATCGTCTTCTCTAATGGCCGAGTAG
>PVKS010044240.1:0-14424 GCA_004027875.1 Aplodontia rufa
TCCTCCACTAGATACCCATTTAACACATGAGTTCTTCTGGGGGAAACTGCAACAGATGAAACCCATAGTAGTTTATCTATGCGTTGGCATTACCCCTGGATAACAAAGTTTATACACATTGATTGCTACTGTTTTGACAATGTTTCCCCCTCATCTGTATCCTGTATCGCTATATACTTCTAATAAATTTGAAAAAAAAGAAAGTATGATCATTAAAGAAATAAATTGATAAATATGGCTTAATCAAAATGAAAAAATTCAAAATCTAAATTCTGAAAACCATGAGTTAACAGATCTAGTCTTTAATCAATAATGTTACCAATATCATAAACAGCCAGATATTAAGCATTTTCTGAAGGAAAGTATATGCCACCACCTATGAAGTATTCTTGCTAAAAATAATTGAACTTCAATGCAATCAAACCCCTGAATCTATTTTACAGAAAATATAGAGAAAAGTTGAACACATTAAAACTATAAGGATGCAATTAGCAGAATCAAGACTATAGACAAATGATCTAGTTTCTACAACAAAATTTAAGAAAAAGGAGTGAGCATAATGGAGCAGAATCTATGTATTAAAAGAGACGTAAGAAGGGCTGGAGAAGTAGCTGGGCAGTTACTGTGCTTGCCTGGCATGCGTGAGTATTCGGGTTGGAATCCCAGCACCACGTACACAACAGTGTGGGAGCAATGAAAGTCACAAGAAAAACTAAATAAAAATTGCTTCTCTCTCTTCACTGTCCTTCTTTCTTAAAGAGAGAGAGAGAGAGAGAGAGAGACAAGAGATATTTCATGTAATTGCAATTTATGGATCATATTTAAATTATGATTCTAACAAACTATAAAAATAAATTTATAAGCTAACCCAGGGAGTTTAAGCATTGATTGGGTACTTGAGGACATTAAGAAATTATTGGGAACCTTCTAGACTTAATAATGACTTCTTGGGGCTGGAGCGGTGGCTCAGCAGTTACACCACTTGCCTGGCATGTGTGAGTACGCGAGTTCAAACCCCAGCACCACATACACAACTGAGTGAGCAATGAAAGCTACCTGAGAAACTAAATAAAAATTGATTCTTTCTGTCTCTCTCCTTCTCTCACTGTCCCTCTCTCTTTAAAAAAAAAAAATAACAATGACTTCTCATTTTAAAAGTTTGTGCATTATTAGATACACACTAAAATATTTTCTGGTATAACTGATGGGTTTTTTACCTTAAAATAATTGAGTGGTGGGGCTGGAGCAGTGGCTCAGCAGTTGGAGCGCTTGCCTGGCATGAACGAGGACCTCGGTTCAATCCCCAGCACCACATATACAACTAAGTGTAGGAGAAACAAAGACCAGATGAATAAATAAAATTGGTTCTCTCTTTCTCTCTTACTCTCTTCTTCTCTCTAAAAAGATGATGGAGTGTAAATAGTGTGTGGTATAAAAGAAACAAAATCAACCAAAAATGTTAGTTGCTGAAGTTAGGTGACAGAACGTGGAGGTGTTAGTCTCTTAACAATTTTAGTATATTTGAAAATTTCCTTAATAAAAAATAATTAAAAACAGAATCTTCCAAAACAACGTGCTTTAAAATAGCTTACTAAAAAAATAAAAGCTGTCACAAGATAGGTGCAATGTTTCAAAAAAGTTTAAAAAAAAAAGTTTTAAGATAGAATTTTGAATGTTTTTACCACTAAGGTATGAAAAATGTTTGAGGAGATAGATCTCTTTACCCCAATTTGAACATTATACAATAAATTGAAATATCACATGGTACGCTTTTATATATCAATTTTTAAAAAATGTTAATAGTTCTTGACACACAGTAAATTCCCAATAAAAGGTAGTGTTTAATTCTAATAATAATGGTAAAAGACAGAAGCATGTATAAAAACATACATAGAAATGATTTTGAATTAATTATATATATAAAGCTTGTTATATTCAAAATTCAATTTTATTCTTATTACAAATAACATGCTACTGATTGCAAAAATGAATTTTAGCCTTGTTTGTATATAAAATGTTATTTTATTCAATATTACTGAAAATTGCCCACTCAACCAAAGAAAGTAATTATATTCCAATCTGCCTTAAATAATATAACAAAAGAAATCCCTATAAAAATAAAACGAATCATAATTTTTAAAATGTTTTAAAATTCTACATCTTTTTCTTCCTCCATTTAAATAAATGCTGCTGGGCTGGAGCAGTGGCTCAGCGGTTGTGGCAGCACTTGCCTGGCATGTACAGGGTTGTGTTTGAACCCCAGCACCATGTACACTACAAAGTGTCGGAGCAATGAAAGCCACATGAAAAACTAGAATAAAATTGATTCTCTCTCTCTCTCTCATTGTCCCTCTCTATAAATAAATAAATAAATAAATACTTTCAAATATTCAGAAATTTAATACCTATCTGAAAAATTTCAGTTAAAAAGAAAAGAAAAGGAAAGAGCTTTTGTGGGTAGAAAGGGTTATTGAATAGGGATGATGACAAGAGACCCATAAAATTTAAAGCAACTCTCCGTGGATGATGTCATGAAAAGCCCTTGTACAGTAAGTGAAATTGGCTATCTCTGGCAATAATGTTCTAGATAATGAACCATAAAGAGGTTCAAGAACACCAGGAAGGAGGGGGAACTAACCTGACAGAGCACCATTACCACGTGCCAGGCTGTTACACACATCACATCATGCAGTCTTTACCACCAACCAGACCCATTATTGTTATCCTACATTATAAGGAAACCAAATCACTAAAAATAATCATAAAAAACAAAAAGCCTGGGGATGTGACTCAGTAGTTAAGCACCCTTGGGTTCAATCCCTGGTACCAAAAACAAAACAAAAAAAAAACACTGTATTATTGCTCAATTAGCCCAAGATCACAACTGAGTGATAGATAAAAATTTTGATTCTAAAACCCGCTAAGCCTTGGCCCCTCCATTTCGTTCAAGTTGAGAACACTCAGTATGGTTATGAATAAGACGTCTAATATTGCAGACTACTCTGTGTCCAATAGTTTTTGGTTTCTTTTGTTTGGGTGGGAGGGAGAATCCCCGTAATAAACAATGGGAGCCAACGGGTAAGGTTTTCCAGTGTCACGGACACAAAGCTACTTCTCATCAAGTGTGTGCCTGTAACAGGCATCTGGCTGTCTCCGCCCAGGGATACCAGCGCCTGGGATAGTCACACACACCCGTGGCCTGATTACAGTTTCATACAACACCTTCTGGGTAAATGAGACTTTCAAAGTAAATAGACGTACAAGAAGAGAACACCTTGAACAGCAGGCGGGAGTGTGCCAGCTCCCTGGGGGTTATATTTCCCTGAGGAAACTAGCAAATTAGCACTCTGACCTGGGCCTCTGTCTCTTCTCAGTTTAATTTCAGTGGTTCCACCCCAAAGAAGCCACTTGGCTCAGAAAACTTGACAAAACAAAGCCTTGTACCCATAAAGCAGAGGAATGCCAACTCAGGGTTCTTCCTGCTGTCTGTTCTCCAGTTAGTCCTTGCCCTCCTGGCCAGCTGCAGAGGTGGGCAGAGCAATCCTGAACACCAGGCCACTGTAGTCACCACAATCCTCAGCCTCCTAAGAGAGGAGAGTGAGAGCCACAATTTCTCATCTAAGCTGCCCTCCTCTTACTTGTTGACTAAAGCATGGTGGGGGATATAAGTGACATCTAGAAGTGAACCCTGGTAACTGTAAGGAAAGAAGTGAGTAGAGGAAATAAAGAGATAGGAGAGTGGCTGTGGCTCAATTGTAATACAGGCTTGTGGAGAGAAACCTGCGGAGGGGGACCCATCTTCTGCTTACAGACTGAGGTAGTCATAGAAGACTAAGGGCAAAGAAGATTAGCGTGTTGCTAGGGAGTTGTCAGGGAAGGGCCCTTTTTAATGGAGTGTTTAGGGTTTCTTTGTGTGTAGGTGGGTCTGGGGTTTAGGGATAGCTGAATATTGAAGGAGGATAAGATTCAAAATGGCATTGCCTAGGTCAAGGCCTACCTAACAATAACTAAAAAGTTGTGTTTTCTGTAGAGTCGGAAATAATAGGTATTCAAACAATAATATTCAAAGCATCTGAGACTATGCCTGGTAATGAATTGTGATATAAATCTATAATTTTGGCTGAAGTGATCTTGGAAAACTTCATGTAGATGATGATAATTTAAGCATAGAGGACTTTTATATGTGGAATTGGCAGAGGGAATGATTCAAATGCAGGAATCAGCATACTTAAAATACTGGTGTCTCTATGTAAAGCTAATATGTGGGAATAACAGAAGGATTCCCGAAATTTTTATTTTGCTCTGGGCACATTTGATTTTGTATATATCTGATCTGATCTCGTTGATTTTTAGATTTCATTTTGTCTTTGTATGGAATCAAGGTTGTGGCCATCTCCTTGTAGGTATATTTTTCTGCATCACGTGGTCGTACTGTGGAGACGGATCTTCTGAACCTGACCATATGTGTTTCTAGGTATAAACGTCTGTGTGGGTGCATTTCTCCACAGATTTTTTTTTTTGTCTTCGTGGGTGTGTGCACATGCAGTCCTGAGTGGATGAGAAGGAAGGATTAGAGGGGAGAAGATTGGAGAGGGGAAAGGGATTGAGAGTTGTTGAGGGAAACCTCTGCTCTGAATCTTGGTTGGTTTCATATCATATTTCACATGTTTCATAACCATTGTCCTACAGATCTTGGGAACTCTCTTTCTGATAATACAACATTTATTGTTAATACATTAGTGTTCAAAATGCAATCTTTTTTTCTTTCCTCCTTTTTTTTTTTTTTTTTTTTTTGGTACCAGGGATTGAACCCAGGGCCATTTAACCACTTAGTCACATCCCCAGCCCATTTAATATTTGATTTTGAGACAGGGTCTCATTAAGTTGCTTAGGGCCTTGAAAACTTGCTGAGGCTAGTTTTGAACTCATGAACCTTTTGTCTCAGCCTCCTGAGTTACTGGGATTATAGGCATGGGACATCATGCCTAGCTGCCATCTTTTTTTCTTATCCTTTGCAATCTCATTTGTCTATTCTTTCATCTGATTTGATCCTCTTCTTGAATTTCCTTTTTCTTTTATTTTTTTCTCTTATCCTTCCAGTTCTGTTGCTTTTCTTCACTGAAATTTTCACTTTCTCTTCTAAGTTATGGAACTAACACTTACCCCACACATAGCCTAGAAACCAATGTTTCGGATAGAGGAAGGGGCGCTTCTTGTTGTAAGGGCATTTTAGACTCACTGTCACTGCACAGTCGGTTTGAATTATTCAGTGAGTCAACAAATTTTATTTGGATGCCTTTATTTACATTAAAGGCATTCATCTGCAGAAATAGAAAAAAGCCCTGCCCTCGGGGAGCTTCCATTCAAGTGGAAAAAGGAAACAAACACAGAATTTCAGATGGTGGTGAATGCAATGGAGAAAAAGTAGAGCTGTATCAAGAGTATAAACAAGACTTGTAATTTTTAAGAGGGTGGCATGGGGATTTCAAAGAAAGTGATACTGGGTCAGAGTCTAGTAGGAGGTGAGGAAGCAGGTCCCCCGGAAAAGAGGACAGGGAGCTCCTATAGGATGAAGGCAGTGAAAGGCCCAGGAAGTCAGTCCTCAAGCCATCACCTAGGGACCTGGGGTTCAGAAGGCCTCCACAGGCTAGTGACCTTTGGACAGGTTTTATCTCAGTTTATCATTTTAAAATCTCATAGGGACTTCTTTAATCTTATTTTATCTTACCTCATCCCATCTTCTCTCCCCCTTATCTTATATTATCTTATCTGTGTGTCTTAGGGGACTAATATGTTTAGTGGTGCCTGCCCAGATTTGGGAGGTTCTGCCATTCAATTAGTGATAGGCTGGCCTTTGGCCAAGTTCCTGGCAAACACTACTCTGTGACTGATGGTTTTGTGGTTTCTGCAGTGGCATTCTTCATCCAAAACTGAGCTTCCTCAAGGCCAATGCTTGCCTTTTATGTAGTTTATCACTGCAACATTAACTGGTATTCTTCTCTAACAGGCACAATTGTATCAGGAACAATTTGCTATTGCAGGAGCTACTTTGGTGAACTTTTTACATAAACACGATTGTTCATTTGAGAGGTACCTTAGAAAACAAAGGGAAGAAGTCTCCTCCAGGAAGATTTCATCCTACCTGATTAAAATGGAGAGATTTTGTTTAATGCAGGAGACACTGTGGCTTTATGATTGTACCACTTATAAAATTATCAAAAGTCAGTCTTATTGTTTAAACCAGCTCCAACAACTCTTTGTTGAACCTGTCAAAATGTTTTCCTGCAGAAGTTGAAATTAGATCCTTATCTCTCACCTTACACAAAAATCAAATCAGAATGGATCAAGGAACTAGGGATTAAGTCAGATATCATACAACTGTTAGAAGAAAAATTAGGACCAACACTTCAGCATTTGGGAGTAGGCAAAGACTTTCTCAACAAGACTCCCAAAGAAAGAATTAAAGTCAAAAATCAATGAGTGGGATGCCATTAAACGAAAAAGGTTTTGCTCAACCAAGGAATTGGTCAGAACTGTCAAGAAAGAACCCACAGAATGGGAAAGAATCATGGCCTGTGATTCCTCCAATAAGGGACTAATATCCAAAATTTACAAAGAACTCAAAAAACACAAACAATCCAATCAATAAATGGGTCAGAGAGCTAAATAGAAACTTCTCAACAGAGGAAATCAAGAAAGACAATGACTACATGAGAAAGTGTTCTAAATCACTAGTTATCAGAGAAATGCAAAACAAAACTATATTAAGGGGCTGGAGCAGTGACTCAGCAGTTAAAGTGCTTGCCTGGCATATGCAAGGACCCAAGTTCAAACCCCAGCACCACACACACAACTAAGTGTCAGAGAAACAAAGGCCTGATGTAAAAATAAATAAAGTTGATTCATTCTCTCTATCTATCTATCTATCTATCTTTTAAAAAAATGCTCACACATTAAGATTTCACCTCACTCCAGTCAGATTGTCAAAGATGAAATATATAAACAATAACAGATGCTGGAGGGGTTGCAAGGAGATAGGAACTAGAGCACACTGTTGGTGGAACTGCAGGCTGGTATAGCCGCTCTGGAAAGCAGTGTGGAGACTGTTCAAAAAATGAGGGATGGATCCATTGCATGATCTAGTTATCCCTCTTCTAGGTATTTTCCCAGAGGAATTAGTATCAGTACATTATAGTGACACAGCAAAATCTATGTTCATAGCAGCTCAATTTACAATAGCTAAATAATGTAATCAACCAGATGTCCCTCACTGGATGAATAGATCCAAAAGCTCTGTGTATACACCACACACACACACACACACACACACAATGGAATTCTACTCAGTAATTTGAAACAACGATACTGTGGCCTTTGAGGGTAAATGGATGGCAATGGAAGAAATCATGATAAGCAAAGTTAGCCAAGCTCAGAGACTCAAGGGTTGAATGTTTTCCCTCATTTATGGGGGCTAGAGCAAAACCCAGGCTTGGGTGAAAGGTTGTCAAACTCATGTATTAGACTCAGCAAAGGCATTAGCAACACATAATCTAGAAGAATCACAGATGTGGGGGGGGGCAGAAAAAATAAATAAATGTTCTCTGGACTATAAATGTCAAAAAATAAATAAAAATCTTAAAAATTAAAAAGTAAAAACACTTCCTATAAGAAGGTAAAGATGGCCCAGATGCCAGTCCTACCCACAAGCTGCTTACCACTAGGTCCTTCCTGTATGGAGAGGTTGAGGGGCTGCTGGGGTGGTGGATGAGCCTGGTGAATCACCCTACCTAGATAGACATTGACTAGAAGAATGAATTAAGTTGTCTCCAAACACACTGTGCCCATCCGCATCAGTATACTGGTGGAGTCCCCTCTAAGCACAAACTTAGATTGCTTGGCTAAGGGAGATATTTCCATCTTGTATGTAAATAGCACATTTATAATTTCCCATAAAATATTATTATTCTTTTAACTTTTTGATTAAGAAAGCATGAAAATTAAATAAAATGTTCTCAAACAAAAAAGATGTTTTCCCAGAACCAAAGATCAGTGGAACAGAATAGAAGATCCTGAGACAAAACCCCATATGTTTAACTATTTGATATTTGATAAAGGGGGCAAAAGCATAGTGTGGAAGAAAGATAGCCTGTTCAACAAATGGTGTTGGACAAACTAGACAGCCATATGTAGACAACTGAAGCTGGATCCTTATCTTTCGCCCTGCACAAAAATTAAATCAAAATGGATCAAAGACCTGGATGTTAAGCCTACAACTTTAAACTTATTAGAAAAAGAAGTAGGGTCAACACCACAGCATATAGGAGTCGGCGGCTACTTCCTTAACAAAACTTCCATGGCTCAAGCTGTAAAATCAAAAATAAATGAATGGGATGCAATTAAACTAAAAAGTTTTTGCACAGCTAAAGATCTAGTCAAGAGCATCAAGAGAGAACCTACAGAATGGGAGAAAACCTTTTCCTGCTATACCTCGAACAGAGGGCTAATATCCAGAATATACAAGGAACTAAAGAAACTAACCTCCAAACTCACAAATAATCCAATCAATCAATAAATGGACTAAGGAACTTAAAAGAAACTTCTCTCCAGTGGAAGTCCAGAAAGCCCATAAATATATGAGAAAATGCTCTACATCATCAGCTATAAGGGAAATGCAAATCAAAACGTCAATGAGATACCACCTCACTCCTGTTAGAATGGCAAAAATGAAAAAAATGCTAACAATAACAGATGCTGGAGGGGCTGTGGGAAAAGAGGAACACTACTACACTGCTGGTGGGACTGAAAACTGGTTCAACCACTACAGAAAGCAGTGTGGAGAATCCTCAAAAAATTAAGGATGGAACCACCTTATGACCCAGCTATCCCACTACTGAGTATTTTCCCAAAAGAGTTAGAATCAGCATATTATAGTGATATGGCTTCATCAATGTTTATAGCAGCTCAATTTACTATAGCTAGACTATGGAACCAACCTAGATGCCCCTCACTCGATGAGTGGTTACAAAAACTTTGGTACTTATATACAATGGAATTCTACTCGGCCATTAGAGAAGATGATATGGCTTTTGCAGGTAAATGGATGGAGATGGAAAGAATTATGCTCAGTGAAGTATCCCAATCTCAGAGACTCAAGGGCCAAATGGTATCTCTCATCTGTGGAAGCTAGAATACATGGGGAAGCAATATGTTAAACGGCTAAGCTAACAATAACTTCAAATTGTATGATTCTCAACACAATAGGGGGATGGCTCCCTAGGTTACTTGGAGGCATAGGGAGGAGGATGGGGAGGGGAGAGGGTGTAGGAAGAACTGATAGGAGATTGGAGAGTGGGAATATGGGGGAACCATCCCAGAAGCAGATGTCATTCCTCCATAAGATACCCACTTAACACAGGAGTTCTTCTGGGGGAAACAGCAACAGGGGAAACCCAAGCTGGGCATCCATGATTGGGCATTAGCCCTGGATAACTAAGTATATATACATTGGTTATTGATGGTTTGATAATGTTTCCCCCTCAATTGTATCTCTATATACATCTAATAAAAATATTAATAAAAAAGATGTTTTCCTGCCTCTAAGCTTTCTCACCTCTCCTTGAAGAGGAAATACCATTAGCATTTTATAATATGCATATTAATCTGAAGCCAGTTCCTTCTCAATTTCTTTTTTTCTGTTCCTTTCTCTCTCTTTCTCTTTTCCTCTCAGAAAACTTTAAAAATTAACTGAGACATGAAAAGTCATTCAGTCATATATATAAGGAATAACTAGAGTCAAAGATATCTAAAAGATTGCAAAAATTGCTATGACAGTGAATTTCAAGTGTTTTCATCAGAAAGCAATAAGTGTAGCTATTTAGCCATTCCTTGATGTATACAAATTTCAAAATAACTTTACATGATAAATATGTAGCTTTCATCAATTTAAATAAATAAAATGTTTAAAGTCTAAAAGTAAGAATTATTAAGCTGCCAGTGTTTCTGTGAATGACAAAAGTGCATTCATATGCAAGCCTCTCTTAGTATATTTATGATATAAAAAATAGATATAGCTAAAAGCTAAAATAAGAACTTTTGGCATGATTCAGAGTCACAAAAATCTAGCTTACCCTTAACAAAATAATGTCAACATAAAATTTTGGTTTTTACAAGACCAGAAGTGAATGTCCCATGGTTTAAATTCCTTATATTGTTTCATGAGTTAAGTACATCATCATTTCTTCCATAACTTCCTTTACATTAATGTATGTATGTGTATCCATTATGGATGACATCATGGATAGCCTTTCAAAAGGGTTTAATTTTATGAAATTCCTATGATTCTAAAAATCATAAGAAAATGTTAGCAAAAATTGCAATTTGTAGATTGTTAGAATAAAGGAAGGGGATCTAGAGAGAGAAGGAGAGAAGGGTACCAGGAAGTAGTGGGGAATGAAATCTATCAAATCATGCTATGGCCATATCCATGTGTGACTATCCACAGTGATTCCACTTATATATAGTTGTAATGCATGTACTGAAATAATAATAATAGTAATAATAACAATAGTAGGGAAATCAGTAGTGTAGAGCAATGGATTGGGGGGGAAGGGAGAAGGGAAAGGGGAATGATAATGATCACCTTATGTTATGTGCAGGTAAAAATATGACATAATGAATCCCACTATTGTATATAATTATAATGCACCTATAAAAAAAGAAGAATAAGTGAATACCTATGTGGGCCTAAATTCACATATAGTATATTACTAAATCCTTTATTATAAATCATGCAAATGTACAAAAGGAGTAAAATTAGAATTCAGGGGTTTTTTTTCTGTAAAATGACTAAATTATTTCATGCCCAGAATAGAAATTCCTTGTGGTCACACACAACTCTTCGTGCTTTTTGACATATGTTCAAATCACTTTTTAAATGATTCTTGACTTTCAAAAACAATTTGCTTCTACCAATCATTGTTTATTGTTATGTGCTCTTTAAAATATTGCTGGCAAATATATTTTTTCTTTAGATATTTGTAACTTATATCTTACTTTCTAAATATCTGTTCTTGATTTTTGCCTACCCCAAATTCAGGTTCCATAGTCATATTAAAAAAAAATGTTAGGATGTCTTTTACGAATAAATTATATTTTTGGGTTTCCTAAAATGGCCATCAGATATCACAAAAACTTGCCCCTTTGACCCACAAAAGGAAAGATAACAGGAATAGTTTTCATCTAGAATTCTCCAAATTTTAATTGATTTAAAACTGCTATGAGGGGCTGGGGTAGGGCTCACTGGTTATGGTACTTGCCTGGCATATGCGAGTACACAAGTTCAAACCCCAGCACCATGTACACAATGAAGTCTTGGAGCAATGAAGACCATATGAAATACTAAATAAAAATTGTTTCTCTCTTTCTCGCTTACTGTCCCTCTCTTTAAAAAAAAATTGCTATGAGAGCTCTGTAGTCTATCAAACTAATGATTTAAGGGGAGAAAACTCTTGACCAGTTTTAGACAAGATGTGGCTTAGCTCTCCCATTTTTTTAAGAGAGAGAGGAGAGTGAGAGAAAGAGGGGGGGATCGATTTTATTTAGTTTTTCATCTGGTTTTCATTGGTCTGACACTAGTTGTGTATGTGGTACTGTGGTTCAAATCCGAGTCCTCACACGTCAGGCAATACCACTGAGCCACCACTCCAGCCCCTTTCCCAATGTTTATAACAAAAATTTCAGAAAAAAATATTTTATTTAAAAGAGAGAGGTCCAGTGAGAGAGAGATAGACAGACAGACATAGAGAATCAATTTTTATTTAGTTAGTTTTTCATGTGGCTTTCATTGCTCAGACCCTTAGTTGTGTATGTGGTGCTGGGGTTTGAACTTGCATATTCATGCATGCTGGACAAGCGCCGTAACCACGGAGCCACGCTCCAGCCCCAGAAAAAAAATTAACAAAACAACTACTATACAACTCCAAAAGTAGCAGGTGGATGTGAAGGAAAATCAAAACTTGAAAAGATAGGGCTGGAGCAGTGGCTCAGTGGTCATGGCGCTTGCCTGGCATGTGGGAGGACATGAGTTTGAACCCTAGCACCACATACACATGAAGTGTCAAAGCAGTGAAAGTCACATGAAAAACTAGATAAATTGATTTCCTCTTTCTCTCACTGTCCCTCTCTCTGAAAAAAATAAAGAAAGAAAAAGAAACTTGAAGTGATCCAAAATGGAGGCAGTGAGTTTCCTGGTCTTTCTCATCTTCCTCTTCCTCTTCTTCTTTATCCTCTTCCTCTACCCCCTCTTCCACTTATGCTTCCTTCTCCTTCTCCTTCTTTTTTTACTTCCTACTTTTGCACCTGATACAGTTTAAATATGAGGTGTCCCCCAAAGGTTCATGTGTGAGACAATGCAGGAAAGTTTAGAGTTTAAATGATTAGGTTATGAGAGCCTTAACCTAATCAGCACATTAATCCACTGATATGGGTAGTAACTGTAGGCAGGTAGGACGTGACAGGAATACATAGGTCACTGGGGGTATGACTTTGGCGTTTACATTTTGTCCCTGGTAAGCAGAGCTCTCTCTGTTTCCTGTTTCCATGTCCTAAGTTGCTTCCCTCTGCCATACCCTTCCATCATGATGTTCTGCCTCACGTTGACCCCAGAGCTATGGAGTCAGCCATGTGGAATAAGACCTCTGAAACTGTGAGCCGAAATGAATTTTTCTTCCTTTGATTATTTTTGTCATATCTTTTGGTCACAGTGACGAGAAAGCTAACTAAAACAGAGTCAAAGGCAACATAGTTGGGGAACTGCACAGTAGGAACAAATAGTATCAGAAAATCCCATCTGGTCATAGTTCTAGAAAAAGACGTACCCTACAGACTAGAGAGTATGGCAAGAATCCTTGGTATTGTTTTTCTCCTTTCCAAATCACACCTAAGGTGGGTCCCAACCATGCAGGTGAACTGTCGCATTGGCAGTAGTGAAGGAACATGGAACCCCAAGAGCAAACCTATCCTGTCCCTCTAGGTGGAGGATCTGGGAAAAGAGGTTCCTGTGGTATGAAGAATGTTGAGGGGGTTCTTATAATTTTTTTCCCTCTCTTTTCTCTCAAACCACTTTGCTGTAAGGGTAGACTCAATCACATAGACCTGTGTGATGATGGCGGCTACAACTCTAGGAAAAGCTCCAACTTCCTACCAAAGGAATGGTAAAGGGGCCACTGGGAAAGGAAGCATATGGGGAAAATACTATAGTGGGCAGAGGGGTGAGGGATCCCCAAATTCCATATGACTTGACACAAACCTACACACCAAACTGTATGTTGGTAACACATGGAAGAAGTACAACAAAAGCCTGGAGAACTGAACTGGCATATAAATCATCATCTAAGTCTCAGATTAACCTGTGAGTGGCACATGCAAGGAGCAAATTCAAACAACATTATGAAGACTTTGAAAACTAAAGTCAGTTGGACAACATGGCACATGTTTAGAATCCCAGGTGAGGCAGGAAGATTGAAGTTCAAGTCCAGCCTCAACAACCTAGCAAGATCCCATCTCAAAATGAAAATGTTTTAAAAGAGCTGGGAATGCAGCTTAGTGATAGAACATGCCTGAGTTCAATCCCCAGTACTGGGGTGGGGGGAGATGAACTCTGTAGGCTAGAGAGACAGTATGGGGAAAATCTTTGGTTTTAAAGAAAAGAAAACTAAAGTCATTGGAATTACTGCCCACAGAAAATGACACAGGTGGACATGGTGGCTCACAACTGTGATCTCAGCAACTCAGGAGGCTGAAACAGGAGGATTGCAAGTTCAAGAACAGCCTCACAAAAATGAAGAATACAAACAACAGATGCTGGAGGGGCTGTGGGAGAATAGGAACACTGCCACACTTTGGTGGGACTGCAAACTGGTTCAACCACTACAGAAAGCAGTGTGGAGAATCCTCAAAAAATTAAGGATGGAACCACCTTATGACCCAGCTATCCCACTACTGGGTATTTTCCCAAAAGAGTTAGAATCAGCATATTATAGTGATGTGGATTCATCAATGTTTATAGCAGCTCAATTTACTATAGCTAGACTATGGAACCAACCCAGATGCCCCTCACTCGACGAGTGGATACAAAAACTTTGGTACATATATACAATGGAATACTACTCGGCCATTAGAGAAGATGATATTACGGCTTTTGATATCAAATGGATGGAGATGGAAAGAATTATGCTTAGTGAAGTCTCCCAATCTCAGAGACTCAAGGGCCGAATGATTTCTCTCATCTGTGGATGCTAGAATATATGGGGAAGCAGTAGGGTAGACGGCTAACCTAACAATACTTCAAATTGAATGACTCTCAGAGTCACAGGGGGATGGCTCCCTAGGATACTTGGAGGCGTAGGGGGGGTGGGGAGGGGGGAG
>PVKS010044241.1:0-14429 GCA_004027875.1 Aplodontia rufa
TTCTTTCTTTCTTTCTTTCTCTTTCTTTCTTTCTTTCTCTTTCTTAAGAGAGAAGGAAAGAGTCAGTTTTATTTAGCTTTTCATGTGGTTTTCACTGCTCCGACACTTGCTTGTGTACGTGGTGTTGGGGTCCTAACCCATGTCCTCGTACATGCCAGGCAAGCGCTGTAACCACTGAGCCACCGCTCCAGCCCCTAGGAAATGATTTTTTATCTCCAAATAGTCTGAGAAAAGTAGGGGGAATTTATACTAAGCTTTCTCACCATTATTTCAAATCTAATATAATCTTTACTTTTCTCATCAAACTCAGGAAAATATGTTCAAAAGAATTTTAAGGAACATTTATTGAGGAGGACTTGCTGTAAGTTGAGAATGTTCCTGGGCGTGGATTTCCGGCAGAATCAAAGGTCCAAGTCCCTAGGTCTGTGACCATTTCTAGCAGAATCTAATGAGCACAATAAACTCAAGTAAATTAATGCACTAAAAGTGTCAGTGAAGGACTCACACCATGAGGTGACGAGCTCAAACCTGGCTAACCCCTGCCCCTACACCTGTGATCTTAAATCTACCCCTGCAAGAGGCTGCTGCAACCTGACGGTTTCCTCCAGCGTCAGTCTCCGTTTTCTCAGCCAAGATGCTCACTCAAGTCACCTTTACTACTAAGGGAAAAACAAAACAATAAAATAAATTCACTCTTCCTTCTAGCAGCTACCCAGGCTACATCCATCTTCTTTCATGGTAAATATTCATTGCTGATCATTGTCTTCTCAATCCTGTGACTTATCAAACTGTTCCCTCAAAAGTTATTGATGTGGGGGCTGGAGTGGTGGCTTGGTGGTTACGGCGCTTGCCCGGCATGCACAAGTACACGGGTTCAAACCCCAGCACCACGTACACAACTAAGTGTCAGAGCAACGAAAGCCATGTGAAAAACTAAATAAAAATTGATTCTGTCTCTGTATCTTTCTCTCTCTCTCTCTCTCTCACTGTTACTGATGTGACCACCACTTAATTTTACCATACTGGATAATTATGTTTTCTACAATGAAGGTGGATGTTTTGTGATTTAAATAAAATGTATATTCCTAAGGAGAATTCAAACATGCTTTATTACTTTATCAGTTAATTCATGTTGATTAATACAGGTCATATGTATGAATGCTCCAGAATGTATTAAATGGCAAAAAAAAAAAAAGAATGAAGGGTAAAAGTAAAGAAAGAGGGGCGAAACTTAGAAGAATCAAGAGACGGGGTGTGGGTGATGTGGGGGTGATTGCGGTTTAGGAACAAACGCCCATCACATTGTTACTTTATATGCCTTTATGATTGTACAGTAACTCAACTCCTTAGTAAAAAATGTAAAAGAAAAAGTAAAGCATGGGGGAATTTGCCCAGCACACCTGCCGTCTAGCCAGACTGAATTCTGCCTGGATTGTGGTTCAGCTTCTAAGTCTGCTGAGCCCCAAGGCCAGGAAGCTTATAGACCGAGAATCCCTCTGATGAGGCCAGCTAAAGCCCTTGGGGTCTGAGCTGTCTAATAGACCCCAAATCCCCCAAGATGAGAAGCTGAGCAAAGACCAGGGGAGAAAAACCTAAGAAACCCTCGGCCTCCCTTGCTCTAAGTCGACCCTCGCGCACTCATTTCGGAAGCCACCCAGCCAGACGTTCACATTGTCAACCTCCCACCTCCATGTGTGGGCTCTGAGGACAGCAGTGGCCCAGGGTTCTTATTCAGGTTCCTAAAGGACATTGCCATAGCTGACTCTTGACGAGGGCCTGCAGGTGCTGGATGGGTGCCTGGGGAGATGGAAAGGCCTGCCTGGCACCTGCCCTCACCCTGTGTCTGCCCCGCTGCTGCCTGGGCCTTGGGGTCAGGTTCTACTCAGAGCTGTATGTAGACGTGTCGACCATTTGAGACCCGTCCCATCAACTGTGACACAGGGTTAACTCCACCTAGACTTGCTTGGTCTCTCTGACCCCACCACCATTTCAAGGCTAACGACACCCACCAGCCACCACGACCGGGGATATCAGAACACAAAGTCTCTCTCCCCAGCCCTCATCTCCTGGACGTTGGTTTTTGTTTTTGTTTCTGTTTTTATAAAGAGAGAGAGAGAGAGAGAGAGAATTAATTTTATTCAGTTTTCATGTGGCTTTTGTTTCTCCAACACTTTGTTGTGTATGTGGTGCTGGGGTTCGAACCTGGGTCCTCGAGCAGGCCAGGCAAGGGCTGCAACTGCCAAGCCACTGCTCCACCCCTGAAATGCATCTTTGACATGATCCTTTCAACTTCGAGGGGTTCATCGGGAAATAACCCAAATGAACCACCTCTGTACAGCATTTCTACTGGCATACGTGAAAGCACGTTGAATCGGATTCTAGTGAGAGCCCTGCAATTCATTTTCTTTCCAACTAAGAAGTTGGGAGTGGACCTGGAACTGAATTCAGAGTTAGAGCACAGTCTTACGCCACCCCAAATCTGCCTCCTTGGCACAGTGAATATTTTCTGTTGATTATTTTGAGAAATAGCAGATCTAGAAATAGAGTGAAGTTATCCTTCTTAATGGAAAATGACATTTATAAAGGAAACCTCCATTTGGAGGGGTGTGTCCCTTTCTGTGCCAGGAAGAGAATGGTGACAAAATCCCGAGACACTTTTCCGAGGAGAGGACAGCAGCTTCATGCTGCAAAACAAACCTCTGCACCTGAGCTTTCCCTGGCCCCCTCCCCGTAACCTGCCTCTCCCCAACACCTTATTCTGGTCTGAGCTGAAAGCACTACATAAGCTGGTGTTCCAAGCCCCTGGCTACAGGGGTCCTAGCCGAGAACTTAGGCAGAGGACAAATGATTTCTTCTACACTGCCAGCCGCATGCACCTTAGAGCAGAGAGGATTCAATGGCTAATGCTTTTAAAGAATTTTAACTCTGGGGGCTGGAGTGGTGGCTCAGTGGTCAGAGCACTTGCCTGGCATGCTTGAGCACTCGGGTTCAAACCCCAGCACCACGTAGACAATTAAGTATCAGAGCAACAAAGGCCAGATGAAAAAAAATGATTGTATCTTTCTCTCTCTCTCTCTCTTTAAAAAAAAAAGATTTTCAACTCTGGAATGATTCCAAGGCACACTCTAGAAAAGATTGTGCACTGGTGGAAGGCACCCCGCCCAGGTAGCTGCTTTTACCTTGCCTTTTATAACGTAAAATAACAGGTAGTTGGTAAATAGGCAGATGCTCTTCTGTCTGTGATTTCACTCCTCCCTGTGGAAAACCCAGCTTTGCCCCATTTTGCAATTGATTTTTTTTTTTAAAGAGAGAGGGACAGTGAGAAAGAGAGAGAGAGAGAGAATCAATTTTATTTAGTTTTTCATGTGTCTCTCATTGCTCTGAGACTTTGCTGTGTACGCGGTGCTGGGGCTTGAACTCGCGTACTTGAACATGCCAGGCAAGTGCTGTAACCTCCAAGCCACCACTTCAGCCCCTTTGCAATTGATTTTAATGATTTTTTTTTTTTTGGTACTCTGGATTGAACCCAGGGGCACTTAGCCATTGAGCCACATCCCCAGCCCTTTTTATGTTTTTTATTTTGAAAGAGGTTCTCACGAAGTTGCTTAGGACCCCACTAAGTTGCGGAGGCGGGCTTTGAACTTGCAGTCCTCCTGCCTCAGCCTCCCGAGTTGCTGGGATTACAGGCGTGCGCTACTGCACGGGGATCCTTGCTGTACATTGAACATCTGCGTTCCCCTGCTACCCTTCACCTTTCCAGCCTGCTGCAGTCTCTTTGAATTGGCTAATGCACCTGCCTCCCTCTTGAGTAGAAGGAAATCTTGGACACACTTCCAGGTCTCCTTTCGATATCAAACATTTTCATACTTTGCATTTTGCTGCAAACGATCTCTTAGAAACACTTATCTGCATAGAAGTTCCCACACACCCTGCTGGCTGGTGTATAAAAAGAAGACTCAAGAAAAAAGTTTTAGTTTAAAAAGGAGAGAAAAGCAGGTCTTACCCAACGCAAGAATTCTGATCATGTCTGGAGTCAGTTTCCCCTAAAGCGTGTGTTTCTTCTATCTCACCTTCTGCCCAGGCACACCCTACAGCGGCACTGGGCTGGAACCCAAAAACCAGTAAGTGCACTCTGAATTATCGCACCCCAGCAGCTGGCCTCCAAGTTCAGTCCACCCCTCAGGTGGTGAGAGCCTCAGTAGGGACTGTCTGCAGGAGCTCCGCTGGATCTCCATGCCCTCCGCTGGATCTCCATGCCCTCTGGGAGCCTCAGGACACTGACAGCACAGGGTGAGATGAAAGAGACACTCGGCCAAGCGGAACCATGCTGGGGATAGGAAAATGCCCGGGGCGGACAGGGCTCTTCCCCTGCCTATCACTGCAAACAGGCAGCAAGAGGCAGGAACAGGAGCGCAGGTGCCAAGTGCAGAGGAGAATTCAGGGTTCAGCGCCAGTGGGGGCAGACAGAGTCAGGACTTGACCCAGAGAAGTTTGTAAAGTCACTGACAGGCGTGAAGAGAGAGAGGACACCCGGGATCGGTGCTGAGGCCATCAAACCCACCTGTCCTGTTGTCTGTGTGACTCTCAGCTTCTCAGGAGCTGCTCTTCCCTTTCCATCTTCCTTGGGAAAGGTGGTTAAGAATTTATTAGCACGTGCCACCAGGAAGGCCAAGGACTTTGGAGGCAGAAATGGCAGCATTTGGAGGAACAGACACTGCAGGTCCCCACACCTTCAAAGCCCCCTTCCCAAGTGGCACCTTCCCCACCTCCACTGCTTCAAAAGACCTGTGTAGTTCAGCACATGGGGAGCATCCTTCTTGAAATCAATTATGCACAGTGCTTAAAGCAGGCCCATTTTTCTGAATTTTCTAAGTTTTCTTGAAACCTAAAAAAATTGGCCTTAGCCAGGCTCAGTGGTGCACGCCTGTAATCCCAGTGACCTGGGAGGCTGAGGCAGGAGGATCGCAAGGTCAAAGCCAGCCTCAGCCACTTAGTGAGGCCCTAAGCAACTTAGCGAATCCCTGTCTCAAAAGAAAAACTAAAGTTGGCTGGGGATGTGGCTCAGTGGTTGAGCACCACTAGGTTTAATCTCCAGTACAAAGGAAAAAAAAAAGAAAAAGGAAAAAAAACATCAGCTTTGATTTTACTGTCGTAATTTTCCGGGAAGAGTGATGTGACTCTTTTCTTTCTTTTTTTTAATCAAGGCAGAGTTAATGATTTCTCAGGGGTGCTGCTATGCAGTGACCACACTACAATCTGTGGGTCAGTTGGATCAGGACCTAGAGCCCACAGCTCACCCTGGCCTCATTTCCTCGACTGTGAAATGGGGATGACCCCGGTCACCTCCTGGGTGCGTGGGTGGCACTGGGGCGGTGAAGCCCTGCTCAGTGCCTGGTGGAGCACGCATGCTGTTTCCCTCAGGGTTTTGGAAGAGAAGGGGGGAAAGTTGAATGGTCATGGAGACCATGTGTCAGACCACATACAAGGCCCTGCACGTGATCTCGGTGTCCGCACGGTCGCCCACGAGGAGGACGCCTCTGCTTTGCCCATTTATAGCTGAGGCAGAGAAGATCAAGTACCTTGATAAAGGTGAGCTCGCATCTAATGCATGTGTTTCTCAAGCTCCACGTTCAAAAATTGGCTTCAGAGACCGAAAAGGAAGGTGAAACTTGTTTGAACAAAAGGAGTTTCTCTTCCTCCAAGCCACGCCAGCCCAGGAGCCTTCATAAAGCCATGAAGGCGGTTCCTCCTCTCCCTGGCAGAGACTGATAGCCTCGGCATTCACCAGGGTGGCTCACTGAGGAGAAGGGTGTGCACGGGCTGACAGAGGCCCGCGCAGGAGGCTATCTGCTGGCTGCATCAAGCCCCGGGACATGCAGAAGTTCCTAGTAGGGCCCAGCTCACCAGCATGAGGTCCTGCCCACGGAGGCTCAGCCTCAGTCGCCTGGGCCAAGGTGTCCTGTGCCCTTTGCTGTTGGGTGTGTTGATCTTCTTCCTCTTCATCCTGCCTTCTTTCATTAAGGAGCCCAGCACAAAGCCTTCCAGGTAAGATTCTCACCTTTCCAATTCCTCAGACTCCATGAGAGGCAACTCAAAGTTCTGGCTGGAAGAAGCCTTGGGATCTTTGAGCCACCTGTGTGCATGCAGAAGTGTCAGGTCAGAACTGTCATCAAGAACCTCTCACTGGGAGGCAAGACCATCAGGGAAACCTGGGGAGATGGAGCCAATGTTGCTGGTGGTGGGGACCAAGGTGCCAGGGACACTGCCAGGCTCCTACAGGGCAGAGATGGAGGCAGGAGCTGGGAGCCAGTGGACCGGGTCGGCAGAGGGCACAGGTGGACTACCGGAAGATTTCCCCTCTAGGACTGTGAGTAGTGCCAGACACGGCACTTCAGTTCTCACATGCTGTTCTCCGTGTCCCCAAGCGAAAGATTTGTCCTGCGTATGCCATGCTTCAAAGTCACACTCACCCAGAGGAGTTTGTCACTGACTCGGGAGACCTCCCACTCGGGGAGGTAACTCTGATTCTGCACCCTGAGTTAATCATCCAAAAAGACTTCCTAAGCCATTCTTAGAAAATAAACACACATCTCTAGCAGGGAGAGACCCTTTTCTTTCCAGTCTCAAGTTTAATTTTTTTTTCTTTTTGGTTTAACTATTCTTAAAATTTTAAAATAACACATGTTCTCATAGAGTTCAAAAATGCAGAGAAGTGATGCAGGGAGTGAGGTGTCCCATTACGCCCCACGTATGATTACCGTTGACACTCTGGTGTAAACAGAATGATTATATTATTACTGAGGCTCACACGTCCGTAGCATTACTACGTGCCAGCCCCCGTGGAAGTGCCTTCTGTACAGTAGCTCACTCGTCCTCATTGTTGTAAGGGTGCCGAGACACAGAGCTAAGCTGAGTCACCTAAAATAACACTGATAGTGTGTCACAGGGCTGGGGTTCACACCCAGGATTTTGGTCCTGCATCCTGTGTGTGCTACGCAGGCCCCTTGATCTATACATCCAACATTCTGCTCCACAGGGCTTGTTTTTCAGTACTGAGGATGAAACCCAGATGCTCTCCCATTGAGCCACATCCCCAGCGTTCCCCCACCTTTTTTTTTTTTAAGAGAGAGGAACAGTGAGAGAGAGAGAGAGAGCAAATCAATTTTATTTAGTTTTTCATGTGGCTCTCGTTGCTCTGACACTTCGTTGCATACGTGGTGCTGGGGTTCAAATCCACGTCCTCTTGCATCCAGGCAAGCGCTGCAACCACTGAGCCGCAGCTCTAGCCCCTCCCCAGCCCTTTTGATTTTGAGACAGGACTTTGCTAAGTTGCCCAGGTGACCCTTCTGCCTCAGCCTCCTGAGTAGCTGGATTACAGGCATTCAAGGCCTGGCTATAGGACAGCTTTGAAAATCACACTATATTGTAGACACTGTTCCATGTCACTAATGCAGGTAGATTCCTATTCTTATGATTACAATTATTATTTTTATCTCGCAGTGCTAGGGATAAAACCCAGGGCCTCAATCATGCTAGGCGAGCACTCTACCTGGAGTACACCCAGCCCCACTCCCTCCTTCTTCACAGCTGCATAGCATTTTTTTTTTTAGAAAGAGAGAGTTAATTTTCTTTTTTCATCTGGTTTTTGTTATTCCTTCACTTACTTGTGTATGTGGTGCTGGTTTTTGAACCTGGGTCCTCATGTACGCCAGGCAAATGCTCTACTGCTGAGCCACGGCTCCAGCCCCAACAGATCCCTATCGAGTGACACTCGGGGATTAGACTAGGGGTGGGCACTTGGGTTGCCACTCATTTTTCACGTCCCTTTGTACATTTACACAGCTACTTCTGTAGCTGCATCTCTTGAGACGGAATTGGCGAGACAATGGGTACAGCCACATGAAATGTTAACGGAGACATCCAAGTGTTCTCCCAAAAGGCAGCGCCAGTGGGGCCATGGGTGACTCTCCTCGTGCTGTGACAACACACGAGGTTAATGCTTTGGGGGTTCCATCGTCAGATAGGTAAAAGTGTGGTTCTCTAATTTGCACTTCTCAGTTTACTGGGAAAGCTACTTATTAACATTTGTATTTTTCTGTGAATGCCCTGTTCATATCATTGTCTCTTTTTTATTAAATTATTTATTTTTCTCATTTATAGGAAATTCCTGTGTATTAGGGATATTAGCTCTTTTCTGCCATATATGTTACAATGCTTTACATGTTACCCACAGCCTGATGTTTATTACATTGCTTAAGCATGATATTTTATCTCACACACAGGTAATGCTTAAGTAGATAAAATCTGCCTATCTTTTCCTTTATGATCATTGCACTTTTTGTGCAATTTTTTTTTTTTAAAGAGAGAGGGACAGGGATTGGAGTGGAGGCTCAGTGGTTATAGCGCTTGCAGCGCTTGCCTGGCATGCGCAAGGACGCAGGTTCGAACCCCAGCACCACGTACACAACAAAGTGTCAGAGCAACGAAAGCCATGTGAAAAGAAAAAGAGAGAGGGACAATGGGAGAGAAAGTGAGAATCAGTTTTATTTAGTTTTTCACGTGGCTTTCATTGTTCTGACACTTCATTTTGTGTGTGGGTGCTGGGGTTTGAACCTGTGTCCTCATGCATGCCAGGCAAGTGCGGTACTGCTGAGCCACTGCTCCAGCCCCTTTTTGTGCAATTTTTAGGAAGGTAGGTTCTACTCTAATATTACACAAATTTTCTTTCATATGTTCTATTACTATTACTGCACTTTTTTCTTTAAGTGTAGTAAGTGAATTCTGTATAATTATTTTTGTATGGCATGATTGTGGACTCTTTGGGAGTCTTGATCGCAACTGGTAAACCCAAATCCATGGAGCTTAAGTAGATAGCAAGGGGAAGAGGCGCTGGGAGGGTCACAGCCATCCTGCAGAGGCGTGCTCAGGGGTGAGACCAACCTGCAGTGTGGCTCACAGCGACAGGATGCCTGACCTCCTTCCCGTGATGCCATATGCCCTGCAGTTACACCACAGATGTACGTTTCTGGACTAGAGATGTCTGAAGGCTGAAGGTCATTGTGACGTGTAGGGTGGCAGACAGAGCCACTCTGCCCTGTCCCAGGCAGCCAGAGAAAGGGAGGCATAGCCGCTGTGCTGACCGTGTGTTGTGGGGCTTGGGGGCTCAGAGCCCTAGAGCTGTCCAGTTACTTGCTGGGCCAAGTATGAGGCGCTTACACCAGGAAAGTGGGGAGACCCTGAATGCTGCTGGGGGCGGCAGAGGGAAGGGTCCTAGGAAGAAGCTTCCTAGAGAACCTTCCACAGACGAACCACGTTTGCTAACGTCAGAGGCTGGCAGAGCCTCAGGGCAGCAGAGATCCCTCCCCAACACACGCACAAGCCAGGTGGGTGCTAAATGAAACCAGACAAGTTGGGCTTCGAGGACAGGGTGGCCCCAGGCACAGCGCAGTAGTGGAGCACTTGCCTGGCACCTTCGAGGCCCTGGGTTCCAAGAAAGAGGGACAGTGTTCTCTGACCCAGCCAGGATTCCTGTGCTCCCTCCCTGTATCCCTCCGTCTCCCCAGACCCCCCTGTCTCACCGCCTTCTCCCCACCCGCAAGGTCTCAGCTCTGGTTTGGCCAAGTGGAGACAGCAGAGGAGCTTTGAACCAGATAGGACACCTGGAGCTCTAAACTGGATTAGAGAGAGAGAGAGAGAGAGAGAGAGAGATTATATTGTAATTTTTCTTAGACTGAGTTTTGGTTTTCTGGTTGTTTTGCTTTGTATGTGTTACCATAGCCCAGGCCTTACACATGCTAAGCCAGTGTTCTGCCACTAAGCCACACCCTCAGCCCCTTTAGGACTGATTTTTTATTTATTTTGGTACTAGGGATTGAACCCAGGGGCACTTTACTACTGAGCTGCATCTTCATCCCTTTTTATTTATTATTTTGAGACAGGGTCTTGCTAAGTTGCTCAGGGCCTTGCTAAATTACTGAGGCTGGCATTGAACTTATGATCCTCTTGCCTCAGCCTCCCAAGCATGTGGGATTATAGGGCGTGCACCACCACACCTGGCTTAAGGTGGAATTTTAATCATCAAAAGTGGCTATAACCTTTTGGAGTCTGCCCAAGACATTAAGGAATAGGTGAAAGGACACACATTATACTGCTCTGTTCAATAAATTGTTTATATAATTAAGCTTCAAAATGAGTAGCAGAGGGAGCAAGTGTCAAAAGAGTTTCCTGGAAGAGAATATCCCTGGAAATTCTCTTTTGAGGGCTTCTCAAAGAATATGGAGTTGGAGAGCCAGTAGGGCTCGGTGAGTGATGGGGAAAGGCGTGTGGGTGAGGAAAATCCTACAAACAAGGAACTGACCTCAAATAAGCACTGGCCTGCGGAGCCACAGACACCGCGGCCTCCCAGCCCGGAAGGCCACGGCAGCAGAGGCACCGCGAAGGTGGGGCCCGAGCTGGGCTGCGCAGGGCCCCGGCAGAGCCAGGCTCCTGAGAGTGGCCTGCAAAGATAATTGGCCTGTGAGTTGTGCAGCCCCGGATTGGGAGGGGGAGCAGGTTGCCTTCTTGCCCTTTCCAGCAGCGGCACCAAGGGTGGAGTCCAGAGAGATTGCCCAAGCCAAGAATTGTGACCTGAAGTGCAGAAGGGAGGAAATTTTACCACTGAATCTGTTCTTTTATTATTATTATTAAGGAGTTGATTTATTGTATGATCGTAAATGCATATAAAGTAACAATATGATACGCATATGTTCTTAAGCTAGAGTTACCCCCACATCGCCCATACCCCGTCTCTTGATTCTTCTATATTTCACCCCTACAAGCGATATAAATGCTTAGATTGTGAATTCTCCGGAATTAAATGTGTATTATTTGGATACTCAGGGGGGTAAAGAGTATGCTACATTGTTGATTCTCCCTATGTCCCTCCCTATCCTCCCCTCTCCCCATCTAGCTCCTCGCCCATGCCCCCAACATAACTATGGTTGCGCTAGATTACGTGTGGCTGTGCCTTTGCTGAGTCTAATGCATGAGCATGACTCCCTTTCACCCAAGCCTGGGTTTAGCTCCAGCCTCCACAAATGACGGAAAACATTCGACCCTTGACTGCGTTTGCCTAACTTCACTGAGCATAGCCATCCGTTTACCTTCAAAAGCCACAATATCGTTGTTTTTAATTGCGGAGTAGAATTCCAGTGTGTGTGTGTGTGTGTGTGTGTGTGTGTGTGTGTAAATAAACCACAGCTTTTGGATCCGCCACTGAATCTTAAGGTGAAGAGAATCCAGGAGCAGGAAGAAATGGACATCGAGAGGTATTCTGAAGCATGGGAGGCAAAAGTGACCATAGGCTTTGGGACAGAAACTGGGCACGGGCCACCTTTCTCACAGTCATGGTCCCACAGTGCTGCTGGGAACACCAAAATCAGACATAATCAGGTGCAGTGGTGCACACCTGTTATCCCAGCTATTCAGGAGGGTCACAAGTTCAAGGCCAGGCTCAGCAATTTAGTGAGACCCTGACGCAAAATAAAAAGCACTAGGGGAGGGGAGGGGAGCGGTGGCTCTGTGGTTACAGCACTTACACGTGTACAGAGATCTGAACCCCAGCACCACGTACACAACAAAGTGTTGGAGCAACAAAAGCCACATGAAAAACTAAATCAAACTGGTTCTTTCTCTCTCACTCTCTCTCTCCCTCTCGGAAAAAAAAAAGCACTGGGGTGTCTCTCAGTGGTAGAGCGCCCCTGGATTCAATCCCCAGTGCCTTTAAAAGAAGAAAACAGACATAAAAAGGATTTGTAAAATGCTCACCTGAATTTATGAGGGTCAAAATGAAGATGGTGACACCCACTTTTATGACGCACCGTCAGCACTTCACACCTGGAGACATTTCCAGAGTAACCTGTGCCCAGGAGCTTTCTGTGTACTCCCTTGATCTTGGTTGTCCAAGATCAGTGTGTTTACTCCTTTACAAAGATGTCAAATATGAGGCTCAAAAAGGATAAGGCCGATTCCACCCAACCAGGAAGCAGCAAAACAGATCCTTGCATGTAGGGGATCCGGGCTCCAAATGCCAATTCTCACTGTGTGTTAACTCGGGAGAAGCAAAGTCTCGTGATGGAGAGAGAGATTTTACAAAGGAGAAGGTCATGCAGAATGCACGTGAGTTTAGTGATAAACGGCCGGAAGAGAGTCAAATGGGCCAAGTGCTGCAAAATAGATCAGAAAGACAGATTCCAACAGGGGAGGCGTGGTGAGAACATCGTGGAGAACGTGGCAGTGGCACAAAGCCCGAAGGCCGGGTGACATTTTAGCAATCAGGGAAGAGGCAAATGACCCCAAACGGGTCAGGAACGTGCCGGAATGAGATGCTGGTGAGGACGGATGTCAACAGCACGGTGCCACGCCAGGCCTACTCTGCACATCAGGCTCTTCAGGGAGACGTATCATCACCACTGCTCGCCCCGTTACAGACAACATAACGTCCCCCGGACAGCCAGGTCGCAGGCACAAGCACAGGCAAGCAGGTTGCGGTCCTGCCTCTCAGCCCTGACGCCAGTCTCCGCCTTCCAGCTCCTCAGATTCAAAGAACCAAGAGTTTTGCTTTGATCTGTTTTGTTTCCTTGCCAGAGCGTGAATTCCTGGCAGGTAGCCTCTTATATGTCTGCAGCCTCCGAATTTTGAGCGTGTCCTGAGCACAGCATAGGAGCATAAATCAACGCTTCCGGAGGAAAGGGTGACTTCGTGCCCGTAAATAGTTACTCCACGGCTATCAGAACGTTTAGAGTAAGGCACAGCTTGATTAAATTTGTGCTTGATGCAGGCTACTCTACTCTGTCACGAGAGCATAGGATGGACAGTGGGGGGAAGGTGGCTACGGCAGTAGGTCAGGAGACCTGAGCAAGGACCGTGTGGACTTGACCACAAGTAGGGTGGCCAGAGGGGTAAAGAGGAAGGACGCAAGCAGTTCTGTGATTTCAGACAAAGACTTCTGGCTACCTCTCACTCTTCTTCTCCTCCTCCTCTCTCTTTCTTCTTCTTTTATTTATTTGTTTGTTTGTTTGTTTATTCCCTGGTACCAGGGATTGAACCCAGGGGCGCTTAACCACTGAGCTACATTCCCAGCCCTTTCTCTTTTTATTTTGAGACAGTGGCTCACTAAGTTGCTGAGGCTGGCCTTGAACTTGTGATCCTCCTGCCTCAGCCTCCCAGGTTGTTGGGATTATAGGCGTGCGCCACTCATAACTTTCTTTTCTTTTTTTTAAAGAGAGAGAGGGAGAGTCAATTTTATTTATTTTCTCCAATTTTTGTTTGTCCAACATTTAGTTGTGTACGTGGTGCTAGGGTTTGAACCTGGGTCCTCATGCATGCCAGGCAAGTGCACTAACTGCTGAGCCACCGCTCCAGCCCCATATTTTCTATTACCACCTGATTTCCGATTCTGGACCCCTCATCCACCAGGCTGCAGGAGAACTTAATCTCAGCTGTTCTTCCTCCCATGCTGCATCCCAGGACGCTGCCAAGCGTTCCAGGACCTGATGCCAAGGTAGGGGGAGGGCAGCAGATTCCTTGCCACTGGTGGAGTTCTGCTGAGCAGCCGTCGTCCCTATCCCTTGGCCCTTGCAGGTCCACCTGGCTTAGGCGTAAGGTTTTCCAGGGCTGCCTATGGTGCTTTCTTCCTAGGCTGGACGTGCAGGCTCTTCCTTTCCTGGACCTTGTTAGACCCACGGGACACTGGCCAGAAGTAACAGGTAGTCTCTACCTTAGGACCACAGATCCCTCTCACTTCCCACCCTCCACCGGACCAAGTCCTTCCAGGGAAGGGATGATGGCAATAGGAAGTGGGAACGTCCTCCTCCCTCTTCATTGCTTAAGCTATTTTATCTATGTCACCGAATTCTGAGCATGGAATTAAACTGTGAACTTGGCAGGGGGAAGGTGGGAGGAAAGCATTTTAATGATATTTGAAAACACTGGACAACTACGTAAGGCAGGGGTCTGGCTGCTCTGGGGATTATAAGAGGTTGGGTTATTAGAGATTGAGACCCCTTTAGGTTTATGTGTTCTTTTTGCTTTTTCTGCGCAATGAGCACTCATTTCTTTTCTCGTTTCTGAACACTCAGGAGAAAACCCCAGTTTAGCTGTCACTTCCGTGTTGTGGCTGCCTCCCCAGGTGGAGCTGTCTTCCAAAGTTGTGCTCCACTGTCCCCTGGTCATGTGACTAAGGTCATCCTGGCATGACACCTTGCTGCAGCTGTGAGTATTCACATCTGCTTCCCTTTACACTGCAAGCTTCTTAGGACCAGTGACCACCGCCTCTTTGTCTTCGCTGTGGAAAGATTGCCCTCAATGCCTGGCACCTAACGGCTTGAGGCCATTGGAAACATTGCCTGCCACTTTCATAGTCTCATAGAATTTTTTTTTTTTTTTTTTTA
>PVKS010044242.1:0-14394 GCA_004027875.1 Aplodontia rufa
TGGTTATGGCATTTGCCTGGCTTGTACGAGGACCCAGGCTCACAACCCCGGCACCACCTACACAACTAAGCGTCGGAGCAACGAGGGCCACATGAAAAAGCAAATAAAATTTATTCTCTCTTTCTCTTACCCTCTCTCTCTCTCTTAAAAAGTAAAAAAGACAGGAAAATGTTTCCCCAGATAAGCTAGAAACTTTTTCCTCAGGAGAAAAAGCAATCACTGGAGAATGACCCTGAGATAACTCAGGGTTTGGAATTATTATTAAAGTTTTAAAATAGCTGTTTTAACTGTGATCAACCCATGAAACAAAGGAGAACAAAATAATGAATCTACAGGTAACAGAGATAGGAAATCTTGGCAGAGATCTAGAAAAATGTGTGTGAGGCAGGGAGAGAGAAAGAATGCAAATGGTCATACTAAATGAAAAAAAAAAAAACAAACCTGAAATAGAACATCACTAGCTGAACTTAACATTAAAATGTTAAAGGGTAAGGCAGTGATCTTCAATGTAGACTAATTAAAAAGTGTCCAATTAGAAGAACAGAGAAAAAAGAATAAAGTGGACCTGAGGCCTGGAGCTCAGTGTCAGAGCGCTTGCCTGGCATGTGCGAGGACCTGGGTTCAAACCCCAGCACCCCATACACAATGAAGTGTCAGAGCAACGAAGCCTCTCTTTAAAAAAATGAAATAAAATAAAATAAAATGGACCTACTTGAAAATATCAAAAGTTGTAACTTACAAAGTAATTATTTCGACTTGGAAAGAAGAGAGAAATGAGGCAGAGTAATTTTGGAGGAAATTATGATTGAAAAATTTCCAAATTTTAGTGAAAGTTGTGAAAGCATAAATATCCCAAAACAGTGAGCCACAAGTAGGATAAATATAAAGAAAACCACACCTGCACGTCACCTTCAAACCACTGGCAGTCAAAGGTTAAGGAAGAAATATTGAAAGAGCAAGAATTAAATACCACCTGATACTCGGAGGAGCTGGGAAGGTATGTGATGAAATATCCTTTAGAAATTATGGCATGTCAGCCTCAATATATTTATGAAAATTGATAGATGTGTAAAAGTCTTACATCAGTAATCTTAGAGTGGAAGAGATTAAAATCGTGGATGTAAGTTAAGTGTTTCATCCACGGTAATACAAGAATTACTGTCAGAACCCTTATCTTTTGGCTTCCATTCACTGTTTACATCTAGGAAGACTTGGATCCAAATTAAGAGCTCTTAAAAGAAGAAAATCTCAAGAACAAACACTAACTGATCTAGTCAACTCTTTCACTGCTGCAACCAGAAGACCAGACAAGAGCAGTGTAGAGAGGGAAAAGCTTACTCAGTCAGTAGGCATCTGGCTCCATAGCTCTGGGCCCAGGTGAGGCAGAACATCATGGTGGAAGGGCATGTTGGGGAAGGTAGCTCAAAACATGGCAACAGGATGCAGAGAGAGGGCTCTACTCACCAGGGACAAAATACTGACACCAAAGGCACGCCCCCTGGACCCACCCCCTCCCACCACACCCTACCCACCGAGAGGTACCACCCAGTTAATCCCTATCAGATGATTCATGCACTGATTGGGTTAGGCTCTCATAACCCAATCATTTCACCTCTGAACTTTCTTGCATTTTTCTCTCACATGAGCTTTTTGGGGACACCGTATATCTAAACCATAACACTAACCACACAGCTATCCTTTTTATTTCGAGTATCACCAGCACAAATCTTGTCTTCCTGGATGGCTGGCTCCAGTTCTGGCAAGAAGATGCCAACGGGGTTATAGAGTTGTTCACAAGCCTGCCGATTAAAAACGGGTATTTCAACTTCCTGGAGGGTAGAAGGGTAGGTATCTGCAGAGGAAGACAGGAATGAAAGCAACACTTTTAAGTCATGCAATGCAGAAGGTTGTGATAGGGACCCCAAAGCAGAATTCTCTCAGTTTGCAACCATATTTGCTTATGGAAGGATCCTTTGGTGCAGTGAAATCTAAAGCAATGGATAATTCAAAATCATTTCTGTTTGAAGTTTTTCTGTTGTGCCAGTGTTCTAAATAAACAATAATTCTGATAACTTCTGATTAAGTAAAGACATATTTTCAAGCATTCTAAAGTGTTTCCTTTACGATATTCTTGCAGCCAGACCAGTTTCTGTCTTCTCTCTGCTTCACCCTGGGAAAGAGTTGACGGCACTTCGTTGATTTACCTCCTTACTGAGGGACTTGGGGATTGAACTCAGGGGTGTTTTACCACAGAACCACATCCCCCAGTCCTTTTCGTAGTTTTTATTCTGAGTTGAGGTCTTGCTAAGTTGCTGAGGCTGGTCTCAAATATTTGCAATCCTCCTACCTCAGCTTTCAGAATACCTGGGATTACAGGTGTGCATCGCCATGTCTGACTAACGCCTTAGAGAACACTCAATTCTCTCCTAACTTTAAGTCAGGGTTCCTAATTTCTTTTTGAGAGAGGTTAATTATGTGTTTAGATTGTTAGTGTCTGGTCTTCCAGCTGTAGCTAGGCTCTAGGCATGATATAAGAGTAAATAAAATTGTAAATCTCAAAAGACATTTTATTTGAAGACTTATAGATGATATCATGGGGTTGATGTGATTTTGTTAAACAGTTATGTGCTGTGGTGAGGATATGTCTAGAACGTGAATGTTCTGGAATACACAAGAGGGTGGGGTATAAAGCTCACCCTTTCTCTACCCATTCTCACCATTTTTTCCCTCAGTTTGTCCCCATCCGGTTACCCAACAAGAGGCTGGAATTGTCAGCTGCTTTGTAATGCTGGGCAAGCAGATGGGCAGGATGAGAGACGTGAAGGTGACTTGGGAGGACAGCTTCACCAGGGCAAGGTCTGCGATGGTGATTTTGTTCTTGGGATGGATAATGATCTGGGACACGTAGTACTCCCTGCCTCTCCTAGAGGAGTCTCTTTCATTGGAGCCCAGCCACACACTGTAGGAGTGAGTCCAGGTCCTAAGGGGAAAAGAAAGGAGATTTACTGCGGGTGTGCTTATGGTCTGCTGGATCAGAACCTACTGCCTATACAAGCACTAGGTCTCTAAGCAAGAAAGAGGGACTTCTGGCTGGGAGTTCACCAGGGTGCCTTCATCCTGGGCTGGGATGGGCTCGTCCCCTTCTCTCTCCTTCCCCGCTTCCCTGACCACTCTTCCTGTGATCTTCTCTTACACGCGTATGGTAGGAGCTTTGTCCTGCACTTTCTCCCAGCTTCTCCCATGTACTCTCCCATGATCCATGGTGTTTTTTTTTTTTTTTTTTTAAGAGAGAGGGACAGTGAGAGAGACAGAGAAAGAGAGAAACAACTTTATTTAGTTTTTCACATGGCCTTATTTGCTCCAACACTTTGTTGTGTACGTGGTGCTGGGGTTTGAACCCGGGCCCTCACACATGAGAGGCAAGCGCTCTACCTCTGAGCCACTGCTCAAGCCCCTTTATGACCAGTTTTGATTTCTGTTCTGAGCACTAGAACTTTATCACTAGCTAAACATTTAAGGCCAAGTATAGCCCAAGTTACAGTAATTAAAATGTCAGGCAGGGGCTGGAGTGGTGGCTCAGTGGTTAGAGCGCTTGCCTGGCATACGCGAGGACACAGGTTCGAACCCCAGCACCCATGTACACAACTAAGTGTCAGAGCAACAAAGGCCAGATGAATAAAGTTGATTCTGTTTTTTCCTCTCTCTCTCTCTCTCTTTTTCTTTTAAGAGAGAGGAACAGTGAGAAAGAGAATCAATTTTATTTAGTTTTTCATGTGGCTTTCGTTGCTCTAAGACTTCGCTGTGTGTGTGTGGTTGGGGTTTGAACTCACGTATTCTCACATGCCAGGCAAGTGCCGCAACTTCTGAGCCACCATTCCAGCCCACTCCCTCTCTCTTAAAACAAAAAAAGTCAAGCAATTTGACAAGATATGCAAAATAAATGAATCTTTAAAATTCTCTGCTCCATCAGTCTCAGGTTATGCTTTTTTTTTGAGAGGCACAGTGAGAGAGAGAACTATAATCAGTTTTGTTTAGTTTTTCATCTGGTCTTTATTGTTCCAACATGTCGTAGTATATGTGGTGCTGGGTTCAAACCAGTGTCTTCGCACATGCATGCCAGGCAAGCACCGTAACCTCTAAGCCACGGCTCCAGCCCCTTGAGTTACACTATTTATTCAGAGGCAGTCACTTTCAGCTTTTTAAGCCCTAATTTCTCTTAGTATTTTCAAGAACAAGCATATGTATTGCTGGCTTTTAAAAAATTCCCTCCAGTTTTGGAGGAATACTGAGTTCCTGATGCTGCAGGTGTGGATCGTGGTTTCTTAATATCATTGCCCATGTGCTGTCCCATACTTCCTTTCCACTCGTCATCTTAACCAGTACCATCAAAAACATTTCTTTTCAGTACCAGGGATCGGACCCAGGGGTGCTTACCCACTGAGCTACATCCCAACCCTTTCTTATTTTTTATTTTGAAGCATAGTCTCACTAAATTGCTTAGGGCCTTGTGAAGTTGCTGAGCCTGGTTTAGAGCTTGTGATCCTCCTGCCTTGGTGTCCCGAGTGGCTGTGTTTATAGGCATGTACCACTATGCCCAGCTCATCATAAATTTTTCTTAGATCAGTATATAATGTGTATGTTCCCATGACTATGTAAGCATTATTCACTGTGGGTCACATTTTGTCCTGCGATTGTATTTCTTCAAAAACTTTTTGCTTTTCCTGGAGTTAATAATGTGTTCTCACTGTGTTTTCTTAGTTTTTTATATACCCATCACTAATTCTTCATTCTTTCCCCATTTTCATTCTTTCCGTCTTCCAGAAGTTATAAATCTCCACTCAGTTTGTTCAAACCTGTCAGGCATCCGAATTTTTTGGAGCTCTCTGCACTGTTGTTCCAATGTAGGACACAGCACAGCCATCATCTTGGCCCTTCCCTTTATCTTTTGTGATTTTCTTGGAGATTCTCTCTGTGTTGTATCTCTTGTCTGGATCTCATGTTTCCTTATTTTTTCCTCATTTATTTTGGTGAAATACATTCTACCATGGCTTTCTGAGGAACTGTGTATGGGAGGTAACATTTTTGCTGTATTGCATATTTGAAAATGTCTTATTTCCTCCCTGTTATTCATTCCCAGTTTGTATATGGGTAAAATTCTAGGTTGGAAATCACTTTCCCTTAGCATTTTGAAGTCAATACTCTTGTGTTCTTTGAGCTTCACTGGTATTGAAAAGTCCTGTTGGGGGCTGGAGCGGTGGCTCAGTGGTTACAGTACTTGCCTGGTGTGCACCAGGACACAAGTTCAAACCCCAGTGCCATGTACACAACGAAGTGTCAGAGCAATGGAATCTACATGAAAAACTTAAATAAAATTGATTCTCTCTTTCTCTCTCACTGTCCTTCTCTTAAAAAAAAAAACAATCTGTTATTTTGACCTCTGTATGTATTAGTCGTCATTGCTCCAAAGTTTTGTGGCTTCAAACAACAGTCATCGTAGCTCTCAGATTCTCTGGGTCGGGAGTCAGGTGTGACTCAGGGTCTATCTATCATGGAGCTGTAGTCAGGGTGGGCTGCACCATCTCAGCACTTGATGGGGGAGGTTCCGTTTCTGAAGCCACTAATGTTGGTTTTGGACCTTGTCTGGCTGTCAGCTGGAGACAGTGGTTCTACATGGACCATGTAGCTCGTTTGCCTCACATCGCGGCTCTGAGACAGAGCTCTTGGATTGTGTTTGTGACCCAAGAAAACTCAAAGCCTCCTGATGGGCGTTTAGAATGTGATTTGGCAAAAAGTCAGAGAAGTGTCTGATACAGTGCTGTCTCTGTCCTGCTTTTTCCACCTCCAGGCCCTGCCCCCACTAGCTTGCAGTTTTGGAGTTCAAGGTGAGCTGGGGTTTCTTTCAGGCCTGCTCATTTTACCGCTTTCATAGGTCACCTGGTGAAATCACTCATATTCAGACTGAGAATGTGCCCATGTCCAGCTGCCCCCTGGAACTCACTTTTTTATGCAGTGTGCCGCTGTCAGGACCCAGCTTTTACTGATGAGGGAACCTCCACAGACGTGGGTATTGAATAAGCGAAGGCTGACCTGCCACGGCCACTGCCCAACAGGAGCATCATGGCCACCCACAACGCGGCTCGAGAACGTACGTCGCCCACACACTAGGGAAAGAAGAGAGGGAACCGTGGATATCCTCTGGTCCCCATCTTATCATCTGTAAACTCCCACATCCCTTCCTAGGACCAAAGCCCTCCCTAGACTCCATACTCGATCCCATTCCAGTTTCAAACCCAGTAGTCCTGAGCCCAAGTGGAGGACCACTCACCTGATTGCAGATCTTTCCTTTTGGGAAAAGAGCATGGGCAAGACCCTAAGGAAGATATCCCATATCATTAATATATAATAATACGTTTTATATCTAGATTCACTGAGCAGAGAGGCTTCCCTTACGTTTAAGCTTCTCAGATTCATATTCAAGGCCAAATATAATAAATATCTACCCATTAGTGGAACTCTTAATAATTCTATACTTACCGGCCTTATTCTTAGCAGCTATAGTTTAACTTTTGTTTTTGATGATTCAAGGTCATCATCAGGAATATCAACTGTCCTAGGTTGTACATACAATGGTGACCTCAGATGCTTTGGATACGTAGACGCTGTTTGCCTTTGAGCTGATTTTTTTTAACTGCATTGACATTTTGCAGTATTTTTGTATGTTTCTTTGGTGCCACTTTTTTGATTCTCTCAGCATATCCTTCCTTTAAATCACTGGGGCTGGGCATGGTGGACATGCCTGTAATACCAGTGAGTTAGGAGGCTGAGGCAGGAAGATCTCAAGTTCCAACTTCTGCAACTTAGTGAGACCTTGCCTCAAAAAAAAATAGTGTTCGGGGGCTGGAGCAGTAGCTTGGCGATTATGGCGCTTGCCTGGCATCCGTGAGTACATGAGTTCAAACCCCAGTACCACATACGCAACCATGTGTCTGAGGAATGAAAGTCACATGAAAAACTAGACAATGCTCTCTTTCTTTAAAAAAAAAAAAGTGTTGGGGGCTGGAGCAGTGGCTCAGCAGTTGGCGCGCTTGCCTGGCATGCATGAGGACTTGGGTTCAAATCCCTGTACCACATATACAACTAAGGATTAGAGAAATAAAAGCCACATGAAAATCTAAATAAAAATTGATTCATTTCCTCCCTCTCTCCCTTTCTCTTTTTCTTTCTCACTCTCCTGCTCTCTCTCTCTGAAAAAAAAAAAGTGTCAGTGTGGAGCACCCCTGGGTTCGATCCCCAGTATCTCTCTCTCTCTCTCTCTCTCTCTCACACACACACACACACACACACACGAAAATGAATATCAGAAAAATAAATGACTTAGCAACCTTATGTCAGAAGCACTTTGAGTTCCCTCTGCTGGAAATGCAGTTTTCCAGGATCCTTCCCATGTCCAGGCCCTGAACACGCTAAGCAAACACTTTCCCACTGAGCTGTTTGCCAGTGAGACTCCATGGTGAGGGCAGCTTCGCTCTATTTAAAATTGCAGCACACCTGTTGCCCCTGAAGCCGAGATGTTCCTTTCCTTTCGTAGTGTTTAGTACCCACTAGCCTATTTATCATTTACATGTTTAACATGTGCATTGATTATAAGTCCCACGAAGACAAGGATCTTCATTTTACAACAGCATTTGAACAGCGCGGGCTTACAGTTGCCTCCCAGGACTTGTCAGGTCGTTTCCCATGGGTGAAGTCACTTCCCATGGGTGAAGTTACATTACTCTATATGGTACCTTCTTGAGTCAAAAATTGTTCCCCTCCCCACTCAGCCCTAAGAGCTCACCCAGCAGAAGGAGCAACAGGACTGCACAGCCAGCAGGGTGCATGTCTGTCCTCAGGAGCAGCACTTCCTGCTTCCTGCACTCAGGCTCCTGGGGAGAGGCCAGCCAGGGGACAGGACCTCTTCTCGTCCTAGATGGGTTCCACAGCTCACCCACTCCCCTTCTTCGGTCCTCACCCCCAGCCAGATTCTGAAGGGACCATAGACGTCAGTAGAGCAGCTGCAGACCCAGGGGAGGAGCTGGGGTCTGAGGCACCCCCTGCTGTCTGGGAAGAGCAGGGCGGCTAGAGTGTCTGCCTGATGGTGGGGATGGAAGGTGGGAAGGGATGGCTGGAGGAGCAGGTTGAGAACCTGGTCTGTAGCAAGGTGACGGAACGTGGACACCATTCTGCAACAGGAAGAGGTGGGAAAGAGGAAATCAACCCCGTCTCTGGTTCACTTTTTCTATTTTGTTTTCATATTTGTGGCAGTTTGGGGTATAGAAGCTGGATTTCTCAGAAAATAGACAGGCATATTTGTGTGCAGGAAGTTTGTTGGGGAGTTGTCTCAGCATCAGCCGTTCTCTGGGGACAGGCAGAAAGGAGAGCAGGATTGGGCAGAGGGAGAGTTGAGCTGTAATGAGTTTGGCACAGAGGTCTCAGCCCATCCAAGTGGCCCTTCGGAGATGTCCTGCACAAGGTTAAGAAGGGTGAGTTCTTGGACCTCTGCCTCACGGGATGCAGGCAGCCTCGGAGGAGCCATTATCACGGCTCTGCCACACTTCGTGGTATTTCTTGCTGTTCCATGTCATCTGCCCAAGTTTTTCTTTATTTTCAGTTCAGGTTCCCAAGATGTCTTATTTGGTACAGATTATCTACTTTTTTTTTCTTTTTTTGGTACTGCGGATTGGATCCAGCAGCTTTGTACCACTGAGCTGTATCTCCAGACCACCCCCCTCCACAAAGAGAGAGGGACAGTGAGAGAGAGAAAATCAGTTTGATTTGTTTTTCATGTGGCTTTTGTTGCTCCAACCCTTTGTTGTGTACGTGGTACTGTGCCATGGATACAGATCTGTCATTAGGTTTTCATAGTCCCCTGTCCTCTTTTTTTAATAAACAGGATATAAATTTTTTTCTTTTAAGAGAGAGAAGGACAGTAAGAGAGAGAGAGAATCAACTTTTTTTTTCATCGGGTTTTCCTTGCTCTGACACTTAGTTGTGTATGTGGTGCTGAGGTTCAAACCCAGGTCCTCGCGCATGCCAGGCAAGCACCACAACCGCTGAGCCACCACCGCTCCAGCCCCAGATTATATACTCTTTTTTTTTTTTTAATAAAGAGAGAAGGACAGTGAGAGAGACAAAGCGATAGAAACAGAGAGAACCACTTTTTATTGAGTTTGTCACGTGGCTTTTGTTGCTCTGACACTTAGTTGTACGTGGTTTGTTGGGGTTTGAACCTATGTATTTGCGCATGCTGGGCAAGCGCTGTAACCAACGAGAGGGGAGCTCCAGCCCCCCAGATTATGTACTCTTCTTCAGGGGTATGGATTGTCTTTGGGATACGAGTCCGTATGTGGGGAGAGGAGAACATGGGTGTACAGAAATATGCCCAGCAAGTAGCAGGGGCAGTTGTGGCAGGGTGGACACCAGATTTACTGTATCTCAGGGTAGTGGCATAAAGATGTTGACTTCTTTATAAATTCATTTTTAGAAGTGAACACTTGAAAGAAGTCAGTTCTCCCTTTCTTTGCTTAATGACCCAGACTGAGTTTTGTTTTTCAGTAAATTATGTTTTTCAGACCTATTTGTCCTCATACGTATGTGCTTGTTAGGAATGAAATCTACTACTACTACATTTATGTCAGTTTCTCTACGTTTTTAATAGTTCTTGTTTTACATACCGTTATTTTACTTACTCTGGTTTTTTTATCGTTCACTGTGGATTTATTAAAATTTATCATTTTAAGATAATTCTTCCAGTGCTTTTCGCCTTAATTTCTTTTCCGATATTGATATTGCTATCTGCAGTTTTCTCTTGTTCATTTCATGGAAGAAAAACATTTTTCTTATTCACATTACAGCCACCTATGTGGATATTCCAGTTAGTTTATGGTGTTCACAGAGGTTTGAACTATGAATTCACTGAAGTATGGCTTTTTAGAAAGTCGGACCTCAGTTTGAGATTTACATCTCAGTCATGTTTGGAGTAAGGGTAGCTTATTATTTTTCAGAGTCCAGAACTCTGGACAGATTGTTTTTTCCCTTTTTTGGTACTGGGTATCAAACCCAGGGGTGCTTTACCACTGCTCCACATCCCTGGACCTTAACCCTAACCCTTTTGGTTTTGAGATTGGTTCTTGCTGAGTTGTTGAAGGTGCCCTCAAACTTGCCATCCTCCTGTCTCAGCCTCCCCCATTAGTGGGATCAAGCCTAGCTTGCCCCCCTCCCTTGTTTGTTTTTTTTTTTTAAAGAGAGAAGGACAGTGAGAGAGAGAGAGAGAGGATCAATTTTTATTGAGTTTTTCACATGGCTTTCATTGCTCCGACACTTAGTTGTGTATGTGGTGCTGGGGTTTGAACCTGTGTACTCGCTCATGCCAGGCAAGCGCCATAACCGCCGAGCCCCTCTAGAAAAAGTTCGGAAGGTAAAAGGAAAAGAATTAAATGGCTATGCTGCTTTTCCTGTACAAACAAGGCTCACAGTAACAAATCAGCGTGGTTGATGAGGGGAGAATTCCAGCTATTGAATGTGGTTGGACTGGTAGGATTAAAACTGCCCCCTTGCAGCCCCTTTTGAAGTAATTGAATGACTACTGATGTCGAAAACCTCGGGTAGAGGGGCGATGGAGGGCTTAGGCGGTTGCCATCTGAACCTCTCACCAACTTAGCCTCAGTCCAAGTGTCACCAACTTAGCCTCATTCCAAGTGGGACAAGGCAGACCTGTGCCTCCCATGAAGTATTCTTGACAAAAGAAAGCGAAGCCTGACTCTCTCCGCTTCCTTTCACTTACAGAAAATAGAGGGAACAAAAGAACAAGTTAAATTACAACACAAGGAAGTAAATTGTCCAAGCCAGGATGTGGGACATTTTATAAAGCAACTGACCTAGTTTCTGTAATAAGTAACCCCGTGAAGAGGAAAAGAGAGAGAGAGGGAGGGAGGATGCTGTAGGTTATAAGAAACTTCAGAGGTGTATGTGTTTGGCCCTTGTTTGGATCCAAATTTCACAGATCAGCCTCCAAAAGACTTTTTTTACTTTTTTTTTTTGAGAGAGAGGGACAGTGAGAGAGAATCAATTTTGTTTAGTTTATCATGTGGCTTTCGTTGCTCTGACACTGCATTGTGTATGTGGTGCTGCGGTTTGATCCTGCATCCTCGCGCATGCCAGGTAAGCACCAGAACCACTGAGCCACACTCCAGCCCTCCCGAAAAGACCTTTTGATCCAAACAAGGCAATTTGATAATGAACTGAATATTAGGTGGAATGAAGTTAATCTTAGTAGATGTAATAATGGCATTGAACTATAAAAAGGATTCTTTTTTCTTTTCTTTTCTTTCTTTCTTTTTTTTTTTTTTTTTTTTTTTTTTTTTTTTGGTACCAGGGGTGCTTTACCACTGTTTCACATTTCTAGTCCTTTTTTATTTCTTATTTTGAGATGGCATCTTGCTAAGTTGCTGAGGCTGGCCTTGAACCTCTGATCTTCCTCCCTCAGCTGCCCAAGTTGCTGAGATTACAGGTGTGTGTTACTGCACCAAGTCAGAAATACCTATTTGATTTTTTTTTAAGGGAGAGAGAGAATGAGTCCTATTTATTTTTTCATCTGGTTTTTGTTTTTCTGATACTTAGTTGTGTGTGTGGTGCTGGGATTTGAACACAGGTCCTTGCACATGCCAGGCAAGTGCAACTGCTGAGCCACTGCTCCAGCCCAGAAGTGCCTTTTTTTCTTTTCTTTCTTTCTTTCTTTTTTTAAGAGAGAGGGACAGTGGGAGAGAGAGAGAGAATCAATTCTATTTAGTTTTTCTTGTGGATTTTGTTGCTCTGACACTTCGTTGTGTATGTGTGCTGTGGTTTGATCCTGCATACTCACGCATGCTGGACAAGCACAGTAACCACCAAGCCACTGCTCCAGCCCCAGAAATAACTATTTTTTAAAAGAAGGATTTGGAATTTACGAGTCCTTTCTAATTCTAAGCCAAAATCTTTTTATCGTTTTGGAGAAAGCTCCCCTGATGTTCAGCCCACAGCTCCGTGTGTCATTTCATGGATGTGGCAGCATGACCTTAAGCTGTCTTTCTCCTAAGGCGTGTTTTCTTGTTATACCTGGAAGGCGTGGGAATCGATTGGTTATAAGTGTAACCTTGAATTGTGCATTGTTTATCACTGTCCATTTTATCTGTTTGTTTTTATCTTCTACCTCCATCAACCGTCCACGAATGTTCTCTTATTTTCCATCCAGCAGCCAAGAGCCACTTTACTTCTCCCCTGTCCCTTTAAAAGAAGGGAATGCCAGGGAGTTGGAAGCAAGAGAGCAGGTGCCTAGTCCTCGCCCAGACTTTCCTGAGGACAGCTTCAGAGCTTCTGCCCTTCTCATTGTGCTGTGACCAGGTCTGAGAGTCTCTGTCCCCAGATCAGTACACTATATTATCCTTAAAGATATCTTGAGGCTGGGGGTGATGGTGCACACCTGTAATCCTAGCTACTCAGGATGCTGAGGCAGGAGGATTGCAAGTTAGAGTCAGCCTTGGCAACTTAACTAGACCCCGTCTCAAGATAAAATAAAATTTTAAAAAGATTGGGGTGTAGCTTAGTGGTAGAGCACTTGCCTGTCATGTCTGAGGCCCTGGCTTCCACCCCTAGCACCGCAAAGAACAAAACAAAAGTTCTCTTTAAATGCCTCTGCTGTCCTTGGTGATTGTTGCTTTGGGAAGTGGCAAGGAGGTTCTGGTGTTCAGAGCTTCATTACTGGATGTGAGGATGTGGACCAAGCTATCACCTCTATCTTTACAAAACAGGAATACGATTTTCATAAGTTTGTTAGGCACTGTGGCACTCGCCTGTAATCCCAGCGACTCTTGAGGCTGAGGCAGGTTCGAGGCCAGCCTCAGAAACTTAGCAAGGCTCTCAGCAACTTTGTGAGTCCCTGTCAATAAAAATAATTAAAAGGGCTAGGGATGCAGCTCGGGGTTAAGTCCCTCTGGGTTCGATCCCCAGTAAAACAAAACAAAATAAAAAAATACCCCCCAAAAAAACAAAAAAAAAAAAACAAAAAAAAAACCAAACCCGAAACAAACAAAACTCACCATCAAAAGCAAAACAGAAAAAAGATTTTTATAAAAGTTAAGCAGGATATTGTAGAGATGGTGTTTTGTGTAAGTGTGCAGTCATGAACAGGCCCTGCTGTTTCCATTACTCAACGGGCATCACAGCTTCACTTATTAATTTGATTCTGGGCAAGCAGCTGACCTTGGTGGTGGCTTAGGTGGGTATCAGTGTGCCTGTCGAGCAGGGTTTGCCTGTCGAGCAGGGTTGCTCACCGGTGGCATTGCTGACGTGTGGGGCCAGGTGATTCTTTGTTGTGGGGCAGCTGTCCTTTCTTTGTAGGATGTGAAGCAGCATCCCTGGAGGCTACCTACTACTAGCTGGGTGGTTCCACCTACTCCTGGTTGTGACCTTCACCAGACATTGCCAAATCCCTCCCCCAGCAGGGGCGGGGAATTGCACAAAATCACCAGGATGTCAGGAACCACTGTTCTAGAGCAAGCGTGCCCCTTTAGGAATTCATTCTTCTCTTGAGCACCCTGAGGATAAAATAAAGTCAGCAATAGATTTTGCAAGTTTCATGGCTTTTTACCTGTATTTCCAGGAGGGGCAAATGGAATTTTTTGTTTCTTTTCTAATTTAATCTGTCAGATCCATCTTTGTGTGTGTGTTTGCGGGCGGGGGTTACTGGGAATTGAACCCAGCAGTGCTGTACCACTGAGCTACATACATCCCCATTCCTTTTTATGTTTTGAGACAGGGTCTTGCTAAGTTGCTGAGGCTTGCCTTGAATTTGCAATCCTCCTACCTCAGCCTCCTGAGCCTGTGGGATTATAGGCGTGCACCAGCATGCTCTGGCCAAATCAGTGTATTATATTGGAAAAAGAGAAATCCCTTTATAAAACCATCTACTGAAGAATAATTTCTTTAGTGCATGTGTGGCAGATCCTAGCTTTTGCCTTGATTTGGTTCCTTGTAGCAACAGGTACAAATGTTGTCTGTTAAAAAGGTTTAGTCTGATCTTAAGGTTCTTGAACTTACACAAGAAATTTTTAGTTAGATGTTAGTTTCACCAACAAGTAAGGCATGCAACTAGTCCACATGTGTAGCATCTATTAACCCAGGCCTGAGCCCTGGTTGGCTTTCCCTGGCTCTTTGTATTACCAAGCAGCCTGTAGGTTTCCCTGGACCGGGTCTGATCCCGCTAAATTCCATCCCGCTTGCCGGGGAGTCAGTCTGTGCAAGGATTGGTCCTGTTTGTTGGAACTCTAAAGGAAAAAGATATTTCCCATTCTCTGTATGTGTGTGTGTGTGTGTGTGTGT
>PVKS010044243.1:0-14439 GCA_004027875.1 Aplodontia rufa
AATCAATTTTATTTAGTTTTCTTTTGGCCTTATTTGCTCCAGCATTTGTTGTCTACTTGGTACTGTGGTTTGAACCCGGATCCTTGCAATTTCTAGGCAAGTACCGTAATGGCTGGGCCGCCACTCCAAACCCTGCTTATTGTTTTTGTTTATTAAGTATGTTTCTGTGTATCCATATATATGTATATATATTTTTATTGTGTGTTTATACAAATTATTGCAAACCACACATATCACGCTAATCATTTTTCAATTTAAAATAACATGAATGCTGTTTGAATATTCTTACTCAGAAGTTTAATAATTATTTTTCAAAGTGAAAATTCTTCTACTGAAATATATTCAGATTTGTTAATATTTAATAGTTACATTTTGATGAGATGATATCCTCAAAATAATTTATAAGAAATTACTATAAATTTACATCTGTAATTATATTAAAATACTTTAATACATCATAATTTTCTTCTATATTCACCAATCATATCTCCTCACATTTGTGTGCTTACCTTTCCTATGTATGGTTTCTTCATTGGTTTGAATGTTCTTCAAATTCTAAAATAATTACAGTCATGGTTAGAGTTAAATTTTGAATATCACCAATGAATGTTAAACTATCAATATTTTAATTATTCACGCTAATTTTCTTATTATATTTTATTTTAAAATTCTCAGGTGTGATTTGTAGTAAGAAAAATTTTGAACCCTGAATTAATCTTAAATATTTGAATATAAACTTGATTGATTTATTGCTATTTAATTAATATGCTTCTTTGTTTAATTTTACTAATAAGGTATTTTCAATAATATGCATCATTTTTGTTGATCTATTTTTCTCTTTTTTAATATGTTTGACAAAAGTCATTAATATAGCTTCGTTTTTCATGACTCAAAGTTACATTATTTTTTTCTCTTCTGAGTTACTTTAAATGACAGTAAACAGGGCTGGAGCAGTGGCTCAGCAGCTACAGTGCTTGGCTGGCTTGCATGAGTTCATGGGTTTGAGTCCCCGCACCACATACACAGCAAAGTGTTGGAGCAACATAGATCACTTAAAAAAACTAAATAAAATTGATTCCCTCTTTCTCTGTCTCCCTCTCTCTCTCACTGTCCCTCTCTTTTAAAAAAAATAGTAAACATACATAACTTTGATATTTGAAACACTTTAATAATTAAAACTGTCAAATGTTGGTTCTTTACAAATATTCATTTTAAATTATGCTTTCACTTCAAATCATAACTAATAATAATTTTATCATTTTAATGAGTACTTTTTCTATTGGGGATTGATCTCAGGGGTGCTTCACCACTGAGCTACCTCCTCAGTCCTTTTTATCTTTTATTTCGAGATAGGATCTTGCTTACATACTGAACAGCTTGCTAAATTACTGAGGCTGACCTCAAACCAGCAATCCTCTGGCCTCAGCCTTTGAAGTTGCTTTGAAGGTCTGTACCATCACGCCTGGCTTACTTCATTGATTTTTGTCAATTTCTATTCCTATTAAGCTTTTATCCTTATTTGTGTTTTCTGAGTTTCTACATATTTCTCTAGACCTGTGGGGCACCTAATCCTTAAGTATTTGCTGCTACAAAATTTAATGTGAATGCCTTGCAGTGTTTATTCTTAAAGGAGAATTAAGAGTTTGACTTTACCTCATTCTTATAACAGTAACTCTCCCAGATGGAAATTCCATGTAAATAAATGCCCATCGTGCAACTTTATATGACAATCTTGCTTCTAGATACCGAAGACAAGCATGGGTAAGAAGGGAAAATTGCTTTCAATAATTTTACCTTCTACTGGAAATAAAAATAAGTGAATGGTAAGGATAATTCCATTTAGTGAAAATGATAAAATAATCATGCATGATTGGCAAAGTCAAGTTTTAGCAGGTGGAGAGAAGTTCCTCCAGAAGGTAATCGCTGTGAATAAAATGAGAAGAGGAAGCCGTGCATAAATCAGAAAGACGCGTCTCTAAAAGAAGAAACAAGTGCAAAGGCATTGAGATAAACGTGAGGAAGGGAGAGCTGAGGGGGGTAAAGCTAACAAGCTTAACAGGAAACTGCCTTAAACAGATGGCCCTGTCAAAACTGCACACTCCTCCAACAAATCGGATCCAGATCCATCTTCTGATTTAGATAACCTATTCCAGATACTCTACCATAAAACCAACATTCAAAATCAGTTTTGGACTTCATCTGTATCTGCCCCGTCTGGCATGTTTTTATTATGCCTTATTTTGGTAAACATCTCATTCCACTGTCATTTCAATAATGTTTTCAATAATGTTTTCTTAAGGCGTGTAACACCCTGTAGCTCCCCCAATAATGCTGGCAGCAGATTAGGCTGCTCTTCCTGGATGCCTCTCAGATTGTCTGAAGGCACTTTGCGTAAGCATCGAGCACTTGGGGGGACACACACATTCTCCCTTATGTGTGCACTTCACTGTCTCACTTCAGATCTCTCTCCATTCCCTCTCAGATCTTTGAGGAAATCAGGCCATCATTACTGAGACCTTAGCTCTTTTTCTCTTTTAGCTGTGGGTTCCATACATTCTTTCTGATTTTGTAATACTCATGATATCTAAAATTTTCTAATACCCTTTTGAAGAGTAGATACATCTGGATTTTCTTCATGTATAGAAAAAAACATTTTTTCATTTTGGACTTTAAAATTTCCTGTTTTGCTTTAACTTGTTGAGCCTCTCTTTCAAGATGTTAAATATTCTGTATAAAGAATCTCTTTCTTGTGTCACCCTAGTTATTGTTTTTACATTTATTTTCTAACATAAATGTTCTAATAGGAAGGCTGAATTTTAATTTTTAATCTTTTAATATTTCTGATTCAAGAAAAATATCTATATTACCTACTTCATATTTGAAATGACTGCATAGATTTTTTTGTGTCTCTGTGATTTCAACTTTAAAACACTTCTATGTTCTAATAAGTGTTGCATTTTAAAAATATATCACCTTCCAAGTTCTGTGTCTTTTTCATAAAATGCACATTCAGCAAAGAGACAATGGTGGTAGATAATGAGCACTTTGACCTAAAGATCTCTGTCTGTTGCTGTCTAATTAGGTCTTGTCCTGATTTTTTTTTTTTTTTTTTTTTTTTTTGGTCAAGATAGTCTTACATTTAGGAGAGAATCATTGCCTAACAATCATGAACACACACATAATGACAGAGTAAGCTGAGGTTGATGCTACTCCATGGTCTCGACACTTTATTTTCCTCCACCCCCAATCCCATGTTTCCCCTACTTTACCCCAGTGTTAGATGGGTTTTCATGGAAGTCAAAGACTCCCCAGTGGGTTGATAACTCCCATAATCCCTCCTTCCAGCAGTCTTGATAGCCCTCTTATTCCCTCTCCCTCCCTGGTACCCTCTCTTCATCCTCAGGCATCGTAGGTAAGGTTTCCCCCACTCGTGTAAAAATTCACCCATGTTGAGGTAATTATTACCTCAGCAAACTATCAGAATGTTTCCGATTATATACCAGCTTCCACATATGAGAGAAAACATTCGGCCCTTGAGTTTCTGAGTTTCAGATATTTCACTTAGCATAATTTTTTCCATCTCCATTCATTTGGCTGCAAATGCCATGATATAATTTACTCTAATAGCCGAGTAGTACTCCATTGTGGATATGTACCACAGTTTTTGAATCCACTCGTCCAGTGAGGGGGTCTCTGGGTTGGTTCCATAGTCTAGCTCTAGTAAATTGAGCTGCTAAAAACATTGATGAGGCTGTGTCTCTGTAATATGCCCTTTCTTGCTCTTTTGGGAAAATACCCAGGAGTGGGATAACTGGGTCATAAAGTGGTTCCAGCCCTAGTTTTTTGAGGAGTCTGCACACAGCTTTTCAGAGTGGCTGTAGAAGCTTGCAGTGCCACCAAGACTGTGACAGTGTTCTTCTCTTCCCACAACCCCTCCAGCATCTATCATTGTTCATATTCTTCATTTTTGCCACTCTGATAGGAGTGAGGTGGAATCTCAATGAAGTTTTGATTTGCATTTATCTTATTGCTAGTGATGTAGAGCATTTTCTCATATATTTATGGGCTTTTTGGACTTCCTCTATTGAGAAATTTCTATTTAGCTCCCTATCCCATTTCTTGATTGGATTATTTGTGGTTTTGGTGTATAGTTTCTTTTGTTCTTTGTATTTTCTGGATATTAGCCCTCTGTCTGAGATGTAGCAGGCAAAGATTTTCTCCCATTCTATAGGATCTCTCTTGATGCTCTTGACTAAATCTTTAGCTGTGCAAAAGCTTTTTAGTTTAATTGCATTCCATTTGTTTATTCTTGACTTTACTGCTTGCACTATGGGAGTCTTGTTAAAGAAGGTGGTGCCGATCCCTATGTTGTTTAGTATTGATCCTACTTTTTCTTCAAGCAATTATTAAGTTGCTAGTTTAATTTCCAGATCCTTGAACCATTTTGATTCAATTTTTGTGCAGGGTGAGAGGTAAGGATCCAATTTCAGTTGTCTGCATATGGCTGTCGAGTTTGACCTTAACCATTTGTTGAACAGGCTGTCTTTCTTCCACAATATGCTTTTGCCCACTTTATCAGATATTTAGATGATTAAAGATTTGGGGTTTCATCTGAGTATCTTCTTTTCTGTTCCACTGGTATTCAATTCTGTTCTGATACTAATACCATGCTGTTTATTTTGCTATAGCCCTATAGTATTATTTCAGATCAGGAACTGTGACACCTCCTGCTTCCACTTTCTTGCTTAGTAATGTTTTGGCTATTCTGGGTCTTCTGTTATTCCATATAAATTTGAGAATTGTTTTTCTATATTTGTGAAGAATATCATTGATATCTTGATGAGGATTGAATTGAATCTACATAGGCCTTTTGGTAGAATGGCCATTTTATTATATTGATTCTGCCTAACCAAGATCATGGAATGTTTTTCCATCCATTTAGGTCTTTTGCAATTTCTTTTTTAAATGTTCAATGATTTTCATTGTAAAAGTCCTTAATATCCTCTGTTAGACTGATGCCCAAATATTTTACTTTTTTTGAGGAGATTGTGAATGAGGCAGAGTTCCTGATTTCTTCTTCAGTAGAATTGTTGCTGGAGTATAGGAAAGCTAATGATTGATTTTTGATCTAATAACCAGCCACTTTGCTGAAATCAGCTGAAATCAAAGCTGAAATCAATGAAATTAAGAACATAAATAAAATTAAAAACAAAACAAAGAGTTGGTTTTTTGAAAAAATTAATAAGATCGACAAACCTCTTGCCAACCTCACCAAAAGGAAAAAATGAAGTGAAGCAATTAAACAAAATCGAAGATGAAAAAGCAGATATCAACACTGACACAACCAAAATCCAGAAGATTATCAGAACTTATTTTGAAAAACTATACCCTGCCAAGTTTGATAATCTGGAAGAAATGGTCAAATATCTGGCCACGTATGACATTCTCAAATTAACACCGGAGGAGATTGAAATTCTAAACCAATCAATATGAGGTAGCAGAATTGAAGCAGCAATCAAAGGCCTTCCAAAAAAGAAAAGGCCAGGACCTGATGGATTCATGGCAGAATTCAACCAGGCCCTTAAAGAAGAATTAACATTGATTCTCTGCAAGCTTTTCCAAGAAATTGAAAGGGTTGGAACACTCCCACGCACTTTTAATGAAGCAAATATAACACTGATACCAAAATACAAAATAATGGAGAAAGACTGAAATCATTTCCATTGAATTCAGGAACAAGACAAGGTTTTCCACTTTCACAACTCTTATTCAATATAGTCCTTGAAACCCCAGCCAGAGCTATCAGACAAGAGAAGGAAATCAAAGGAGTTTGAATAGGAAAAGAGGAAGTCAAGATGTCTCTTTTTGTTGACAACATGATCCTAAAGCTAGAAGACCCAATAACCAGAAATCTCCTAGAGCTTGTCCTGAATTTTTAAGGATAGACTCTTAACCTGTGCATGATTTGGTCACTTGTGTAGAAGCAAAGACTTTTGCAGTTTAAAGACTGAAACTCCTGCTCTTTGAATTCTGGATGACAAACACAGTAAACACAGACAATAATACTGCAATGTAATACCTAAAACTTCTGTGTAGAAAAAGGTTATAAAATCAGTCAAATTTTATATATGCTAAGTTTAATAATGACCATACTCATTTTAAAAGATCTATAGTTGAAACTCTGCCTGCATAAGAAGCCCTGCTCCCCTATACAAAAATTACTTACTTCTTTTATGAATTCAAAAATACTATATACAGAACCCTGCTTCAAATTTTCTTAAGACCCTAATTGTAAAGATTAAGACCTAGAACCTACCACTGGTCAATAAAAGTGAGGCTAATTTGGTCATTAATTTTTAACCTTTTTCTCAAGACTCCTGGCCTCCTCTCCTTGAAAAAGTTTAGGAATGGCTGTGTACTAGAAAGAGACAGCACTCAGATTAAGATCAAAATATTACCCTTTCAATCATTTTTTAGGAGAAAGAGGGACAGGGTGAGAGAGAAAGGGAATCAATTTGATTTAGTTTTTAATTTTTTATCTGGTCTTCCTTTCTTTGACATTTAGTTGTGTGTGTGGTGCTGGGGTTCAAAGCCTGGTCCTCACACATGTCTTTCAATCGTTTTTAAAAGCAAGGTATGTTAGAATTTTTTTAAAGTATAAGGACCCAATGAGTCATACCTGCTTGACTTTTGCCAGTGCTAACATATGTGAACAGTCATCACTTCCACTTCCTACATGGGTATCCTAGCCTTTCAGGACTTATTTACATCTTCAAATGTGTCCAAAATTTCTGCTAAGGATTATTTTTTTCCTTTTCACCAACTTAAGTAGGCCAAAGTGATCATACTTATTTCTATCCAAAATATCCATGAGTCTTCCTTATTTTTCTTTCTTCTAAATTCAGTCTTCATTTTTTCCCTGTTTATTTTATAGATTCATTCCACATTTCAGTTCAAATGTTGGATTTATTTTTATAGATGCCTAAATTATATTTTCCTCTTTTTATAGCTTTATTTATAATTTACTCTTGATAATGTTTTCATTTATTGACATCCTATTTTGTGTTTCCTCAAAGACTCATGCCACTTATTGTCTATAACATTATTCATTATCTTGAAGCATTTTATTGAAATATACATTTGTACTTTGTTTTTGTAGTACTACAGACTGACTTTAGGTGTAATATACCACTCAGCTCCCTGGATCTTCTTGATTTTATTTTGAAACAAGTTCTCACTACATTTCTTAAGATATCTGGAACTTGTGTTCACCTTACTGCGTCTGTAAAATAGCTAGGATTACAACTGTGCGTCACCATATTTAATCTCTGTTTGAGATCATTAAGTTTCATTATTATTTGTTGGAATTTCTATATAAGCAATTCTTAATATTTTTTTCTTTTCCATTCTTTTCTTTTCTTTTTTTACTTTGGGTTGTGGGGTCATGTCTACCTACTTGTCCTAATTCCTCTAAATCATGCAAAAGATATCTCCTTGCATGTGTTTGTGAATATCAATTTTAGAGCAAGATGATATTAATTCTGAGTCCAGTTCAGTGGTTCAGCATCCTTCGACAGCTAGTAAAGTAACTGACATGTGTACAGTCTCAGGTAAACAAATGTTGCTCTGTACAACATTCTGAGTCACAACTCACTTATTCATTTGTTCAACAAATATTTATTAAATATTTATTTGTTCTAGGTCCTCTTCTATGACAGAGAATAACAATGAGACAAAACAGACAAAAAACATACATTCTACTTAGAAGACATAAAAATGTCATAAAATATATTGAATCTTAATGATAAGTTATGAGGAGAAAATTAGGCAGAAGAAATACATGGTTGGAGCAGATGGCACTTTTCAAAGATATCCACAACTATGTCACCCATCCCACATGCTATTTTACAATGTGATGCTACTTCCTGACATTGAATAGGTGGTATCTAGGTCATATCAGTTTGAATCTTGGTGCACTTAAAACAATTTGAACCCAAAGAATATATTTGGAATGACATGTGGTCCTACAGGTGCGTCTACAATAACACTTTCACTTTGTTCACTGGTACACCACCTTATGGAGCTCTATGAAACCACAGAAGTCCAAATATCCTAAAATTTCTGAGCTATGTACAAGCTCAGGGAAGTAAAATGTATGTCCTTATTTTGACTGAAAATTCCCAAAAGGCCAGTTATGTGACTGAAGATGCTACCAAATAACTTCCTCATGAAGCTATCAAGTCTTCCAAACTATTGACAAACAGTTCCTGTCTTTCCCTTTTCAAATTCCTGACCCACAATACTAGTGATAATTATAGAAAAATGGTTTATTGCACTATAATTTTTAGTTGTCCTTTGTATTTTAGATGTGATGACCAGGGAAGAGTGACATTTATGTAAAATTTGAGTTGCCTATTTGATATCTAATTATAATATCAATAAAGAGGAAAATATTTGGCTCTAACCTTTAGAAGAAATGTTCATACCCAAGTGCAGCCTCTAGTGACTCTCCCTTATGAATTGAGGCTCCACGTGAGTGCTCCACAAGTTCTCTTCCTTTCCTCAAACTCGGAAAGGAAGTGCATTTTTCAGCTTCTACTATTCTTTTCTCATTGTATGTGTTGGATATTTAAAATTTTTCAACATATGCTCTATTTTTCTTTTTAAAATGCATGATTATCCACTGTATTTTTCTTGTCAATTAAGTTTCCATGTAAATTATTAGGCCAGAGAAAAATATAGCTGTTCTTTAAGTCTTTTCCCCCTACATAGTGTGTTCTCTTCGTATTAATGACCTGTTTACTATTACTTTCATGAGATATTTCTCTAAGTCTGCCATAACTTTCAAGGGTCTCTTCCACAAATTACTGTCATTTAATATGTTCATATATTCTATTTAGAGCAAAATTTATCATTCTGAGGAAAGAATAATTAAATTGAATTCTGAAATAGCAGTATGAAATACATATGAATACACTAATTCTATTTCATAGATTACTATGCAGAATAATTGGCCTGCCCCTTTTTATTTCAGTGTGTAATGAACCATTTCAAAATCCTATGGCTTAAAATCAGTAACTTTTATTTTTTTCCCTAACTTACCCATATGGTAGCTGGAGCTTGATAGATCACTTTGGATCCTGGTTGCTCAAGTATCAGTAGTTGTCTGAATCACTCATATGTCTGAAATAAGGGCAAGTCTTTTTTCTGCCTAGAGCTTGTCTGCTGGTATATACCTGCTCCTGATGGCCTTCATCCTGATCCAAATGCTATTAGACTTGTTTGGACAGGCGTTTCTTCTGAAACTATAGGAAGCTGAAGGATTTGAGTACAAACTTGCAAACATTTTTCAAGACCTTGGTGGTGTCAGGTCATATTGACCAAAGCAAGTCACAAATTGGAGATTAGGGACCAAGAAACTACCTTCCCATTGGGGGAGAGCATTGAGAATTTACACACAAAGAAGTCATGCATAAAGGAAGTGGTAAGTAACTTGGGTCATTAATGTAGTCTACACAAAGTTTATAATTCTACTACTTTCTTCTTCTGATTTCTTCCTGTCTGTTCTGGTCTCCATTTTTTTTCCTTAATACTATTACATTATTTTGTCCCATACATATTCTAAAATGACATTTGAACACTGAGATACAGACATTTCATGATAAATTCAAATACTATTCTCTTTGAATTAATTCAATTTTAATTGTTGTCTTAATTAAAATATATGAAAGTAAACTTTGAAAAATACAGCTAATGAGTTATGAATAGTTTTGGGTTCATTATGGTCTTACTAAGTATTCCCCAGTCCCCTCTGAGATAGACAAATCACATTTTGTTTAAATTCATCTAGTGTCTTGCAGTCAGATTTTGTTGATCCTGTTTATTAATCAAAATGTCATGTGAGGGGCTGGAGTGGTGGCTAAGCAGTTCCGTGCTTGCCTGACAAGTCCGAGGATGTAGGTTCGAACCCCAACACCATGTACAGAAGTTTCAGAGCAACAAAAGCCACATGAAAAACTAAATAACAGTGATTCTCTCTTTCACTCTCTGTCTCTAATTGTCCCTTTCTCATTAAAAAAAAAAAGTGTCATGTGAAACAAAACATGCAAGATAGACATTATGTTGCTGATTTTTTAACTGTGGCAAAACATGATCAAAGCAGATGAATATTTATATGCTATATGTGTTCTCATTTAGTATTTCGTAAGCCAGAAAAGGAAACATATTAGTGAAAGAACAGACATAACTTGAAATGTTTGTCTATATGACACAACAAATTTAATCATAATCAAATTTCTAGGACAGCTGATTTTAAATATAATTGATTAAAAATCAAGTGTCTAAAATTTGAATAATTATGTTATTATCTAATTAGCATAATAATATTAATATTTCTAGGTGTCAGGTTTACATGGATGAATAATATGCTTTTCCTATTTGGTGGATTATATGTCATTTTAAAGTGTTTTTAGCAACAATAACACAATATGATAGATTTACTCTGCTTTGTACTATTTACTAGATGTCTCTGAGGCGTAGTTTAAAGATGTGCTGTGTGCAATAGATGTATAAATGATTTGTTTACATTAGTCTATATAAATGATTTGTTTGCTTAATGTCTTGGAAATTATTTGATGTATTACGGTTGCTGATAATGTTCTCATCGGATTACTACAATAAACAATGTCTGTATCTCATTTAGTCTTGCAACTTCCCTAAACCAAATGCAGGTATTTTTATCTCTATTTTTTTTTATCTTAATGACATTTCAACTTCAAATTTATGTATCACATTTATATTACTTCATTCTACCTTATGAAAATTATTTTTTTAAAAGCTAAGCAATAAAAGTAGGACATAATATAAGAAATATCTATGCATACCTTATCAATATAGAAGAAAACTTAATAGCATTTTAGTATATTTTCATTAGAATTATCATTTCCTAAATATAAGATTTTATAAATGGATTGTGCACCAAAGATCGTTCATCGGGACACTGTACCATCAGTGGTGTTTATAATATGGATTGAGATTATATTTTTTTGTCAATTGTACATATTTATATATGATTTGTTACTTTAATGTATAGGAATAAATCATTTCTACATGTAATGTTTTAAGTTTACTGGTTTTATTAATTTTTTAGTCCCATCTTGATTTATATTTATTGACACAGTTCAAATACATTGCCTGTTTATTGATTTCTGGTATGTTGCTAGTCACAATTGGCATATGTAATTTCCATGTTCTTTTTCATGTCTGTATCAATCATATGCAGCTGGAGATTGCATGGTAGCAAACGCTTGATTTATGACAATGAAATACTACGCTTCCTTCAAGCGTTATTTCTTTCAAGAATCTAGAAGGGTCTCTTCAACAATAAAATGGAATCCAGACCGATGGCAGGACTATCTGAACAGGTCATTCACAATTACCAACTTAGGGACAATAAAATTTTCTAGGAAATTGACACACATGACTTGTCATATTTGATGTTTCCGTTGTGCAGATTGCCACAACTTATGTCATAAAAGTCAAAGAAAGATTAATTATAGTTTGTGCAGAAAATAAGCATGATATCTATCAGCAGTCTTAATGGTTACTACAAAATGTTTTTATTTTTTTTTTTGGTAGATTCATTGAGTTTTATTCTGATTTTTTGCCCTTTCCGATTGTAAAAGAAATTAATAGGAAAGCACTTTTTTTGTGGGCGCCTAAAAGAAGCTTGGGTCCCAAACTGCTCCACAATCATAAGGTGGTACAGCCTTGAGAAACAGCCCACAAAGATTTTTTTGATTTCAGCCACATCGTCCCTGTGTGATTTTCTTTTTATTTTTTTTTTATTTTTATTTTTTATTTTTTTTATTAGAAGAATATAGAAATACATTTGAGGGGGAAACATTATCAAAACATTAGCAATCAATGGATATAAACTTTGTTATCGAGGGGAAAAGCCAGATCATGGATAACCACCTTGGATTTTACCTTTTGTAGTTTCCCCCAGAAGAATTCATGCGTTAAATGGGTAGTTTGTGGAGGAATGACATTGGCTTCTGGGATGGTTCCCCCATCTTCCCAATCTCCAGACTCCTATGAGTTCTTCATATACCCTCCCCCCCATCCCACTCCCTACACTCCAAGTATCCTAAAGAGCCATCCCCCTAATGCTCTGAAAGTCATTCAATTTGCAGTTTTGTTAGGTTTAGCCTTCAGCCCTACTGCTTCCCCATATATGCTGGCATCAACAGATGAGAGAAACCATTCGGCCTTTGAGTCTCTGAGATTGGGAGACTTCACTAAGCATAATTCTATCCATCTCCATCCATTTGATTGCAAAAGACATAATATCGTCCTCTCTAATGGCCGAGTAGTATTCCATAGTATATATGTACCAAAGCTTTTGTATCCACTCGTCAAGTGAGGGGCATCTGGGATGGTTCCATAATCTAGCTATAGTAAATTGAGCTGCTAAAAATATTGATGAAGCCACATTGCTATAATATGCTGATACTAAGCCTTCTGGGAAAATTCCCAGGAGTGGGATAGCTGGGTCGTAAGGTGGTTCCATCCTTAATTTTTTGAGGATTCTCCATACAGCTTTCCATAGTGGCTGAACCAGTTTGCAGTCCCACCAGCAGTGTAGTAGTGTTCCTCTTTTCCCACAGCCCCTCCAGCATCTGTTGTTGTTTGTATTTTTCATTTTTGCCACTCTACCAGGAGTGAGGTGGTATCTCATTGAAGTTTTGATTTGCATTTCCCTTATAACTGATGATGTAGAACATTTTCTCATATATTTGTGGGCTTTCTGGACTTCCACTGGAGAGAAGTTCCTTTTGAGTTCTTTAGCCCATTTATCGATTGGATTATTTGCGAGTTTGGACTTTAGTTTCTTTAGTTCCCTGTAAATTCTGGATATTTGCCCTCTGTCCGAGGTATAGCAGGCAAAAATTTTCTCCCATTCTGTAGGTTCTCTCTTGATGCTCTTAACTAAATCTGTAGCTGTGCAAAAATTTTTAGTTTAATTGCATCCCATTCATTTAGTTTTGATTTTACAGCATGCACCATAGGAGTTTTGCTAAGGAAGAGGCTGCCAACTCCTATAAGGTGTAGTGTTGACCCGACTTCTTTTTCTAGTAAATTTAAAGTTGTAGGCTTAATATCCAGGTCTTTGATCCATTTTGATTTAATTTTTGTGCAGGGCGAAAGATAAGGATCCAGCTTCAGTTATCTACAAATGGCTGTCCAGTTTGTCCAACACCATTTGTTGAAAAGGCTATCTTTCTTCCACACTATACTTTTGACCCCTTTATCAAAGATCAAACAGTTAAAGATATGAGGGTTTGTCTCAGGATCTTCTATTCGGTTCCACTGGTCTTCGGTTCTGTTTTGATACCAATACCATGCTGTTTTTGCTACTACAGCTCTGTAATATAATTTCAGGTCAGGGATTGAGATACCCCCTATTTCTTCCTTTCTATAGAGTAGCGTTTTGGCTAGTCTGGGTCTCCTGTTGTTCCATATGAACTTGAGAATTGCTTTATCTATATCTCTGAAAAATGCCATAGGTATCTTGATAGGGATTGCATTAAATCTGTAAAGGGCTTTGGGTAGAATGGCCATCTTTATTATATTGATTCTGCCTAATCATGAGCATGGAATGTTTTTCCATCTGCTCAGGTCTTCTGTAATTTCTTTTTTTAGTATTTGATAATTTTCTTTGAATAGGTCTTTAATATCCTTTGTAAGGTTAATGTCCAAGTATTTCATTTTTTTGGAAGTGATGGTGAATGGAAGAGATTTTCTGATTTCTTCCTCTGCGGCTTTGTTGTTGTTGTAAAGAAATGTTAGCAATTTGCTGGAGTTGATCTTGTAGCCAGCTACTTTGCTAAAATAACCTATGAGCTCTAGGAGTTTTCTGGTTGATGTTATTGGGTCTTCTAGGTACAAAATCATGTCATCTGCAAATAGAGATAACTTGACTTCCTCTTTTCCTATACGAATACTTTTGATTTCCTTGTCTTGCCTGATAGCTCTGGCAAGGGTTTCAAGGACTATGTTGAACAAGAGTGGGGATAGTGGACAGCCTTGTCTCGTACCTGAATTCAGTGGAAATGCTTTCAGTTTTTCTCCATTGAGGATAATGTTGGCTATGGGTTTGTCATAGATGGTTCTGACATAGTTAAAGTATCTTCCCTTGATCCCTATCTTTTCCAAAGTTTTGAGCGTAAAGTGGTGTTGAATTTTATCAAATGCTTTCTCTGCATCAATTGAGACTATTATATGGTTTTTGTTTTTAATTCTGTTTATGTGGTGAATTACATTTATTGCTTTGCATATATTGAACCAGCCTTGTTTCCCTGGAGTGAAGCCCACTTGATGGTAATGGATTATCTTTTTAATGTGCTTTTGTATCTAATTAGCTAAAATTTTATTAAG